>PVIJ01001253.1:0-15755 GCA_004024925.1 Scalopus aquaticus | reverse complement strand
CTCGCCGCCCCACGCCTCTGGCCTGTACCCCAGCTTTTATGTATAAATAAAAAATAAATCTTTAAAAAAAAAAAAAAAAGCACTCGTGCATACTAAGACTGGCAAACATTTTATTGTTCCTCACCAACTATTTTTGGCCTGGTCGTGGGTCACAGAGAGAATACCCAGTAGGGTCTCCTCAGGTCATAGTCACAAGGCACATTTATAGTTTAGGGGATCAAGAAATATGATTAGAACCAGAATAACATGTTTGCCTTAATTAGTTCTTTTCTTTGGAGTATAACACATTGTATATAAAATACTTTGTTCTTCCATACTCCAGATTGCCACTACTAATTATCATTACAATGCTTTAATAGCAATTTTCCCACCAGGAGAGTTCAACAGTCTTCACCTACATTATCCCCTTTTCTTCAAAATATCCTTATGAAATCTGAAAGAAAGCTATTATTATCTCACTTTAACATGCAAATAAATTGAGGCAAAAAACTAGATATTTAAACAGAGCATAGCCAGAAACTAATAAAACTAATTTCTAGGTACGGCTTGTGAAACAGTTTCATTATACATGGAGTGATTCCTACAAACTCCCCAAAACCATTTCTTTTCTGTAATGTAACTAGGACTAACTGGTCTGAGCTCCAGAGAAGATTATATGGAGGCAAATCCACCCTAGGAAGGTTCAGCAGACATACTACCTGCATTCACAAAATGCCTATTGGCAGCCTTTTTAAAAGTCAACCATAACACACCTGAATTGTCTAATACAGAGTTAGGCAACAACAGTACTATTGACATTTTGGCTGATTCTTTGATGTGGGAGGCTGTCTCATGTATTCAAGAAATTTACCAACATCCTTGATTTCCACCCACTAGTTGCCAATAGCATTTTCCCTACTTGAGACAACCAAAAATACCTCCAGGCAGTGCTAAATGTTCCCTGGTGAAGAAGAAGAGAACAAAATCATCCTCCATTGAGAACTACCAGCCCAGTCAATCAAAAACAAGTGACAATTGAACTCTACTCTCAGCCTTGCACTATAATAGCCAAATACTAGAAACTAATTAATAACATGACTCTTGCCTTGTGAGTCTGAAGGAAATGGTGAAGTTTACATTCATACAAAACAGTTGGGGATCACGAATTAAGAGTTAAATTATTATACAAAGGAAGATTCTGAGATGGAAAAACACACTGGGTCAGAGCAGACTTCATGTAAGGGAGAACTTCAAAAATGTATAGACCTTGAAACATTAAATGATGAAAGACCTTGGACATTGCTGAAGAGAAAACATTATGCATAAGGATGTGAATGCCAAAAGGTACATAAGAATATGTTGCCTATTTAGCAGTTGGTGGGGAATAGTCTTCTTGTAATGGATCAATGTGAACTAGGAGAGAAGTGCCAACAATTGCTCGTAAACCTCTGCCCTGTTTTTAAGTTGTACCTGATTAGACTTTCAAATCAACTGATGAAATAAAACTGGAAGTAACAGTAAATACAGGAGATAGAAAAATCAAACTTCAGAAAGAACATAAGCATCTAGAGCGATGGATTAAATTTAATAAAAGGTTGTTTAATTACAACAAATTTAAGGTTTGTGTTTGCATTCAAAAAGCACCCAACTGTAGCAACAGAATATGGAGCTACCGCAAAGCAAATCAGATGTGAAGATTTAAACAGCAGCTTGTTTACTGAAAATCAGCTATAAAATAATGCCCCCACCAATGCACCCTAAAAAAATGCACTTAAATCTTAGGTTCCATTAACAGATGTATAATATTTAAAATGAAGGAGGTGACACTCTCCTTTTGAACATAGATTTAGAAATCTATAGGTCACTACTGTGTTTACTTCTATGTAATTTATAGACAAATTGAAACATGTTCAAAGAACGAATCCAAAGAAGAAATTGAAAATCAAACCACAAAAGGAACTGAATTTTCAATCAGAAAAGAAAAATATGTAAACATGATAGTTATTTTTCCATAGTTCAAGATCTTTTGTGGCAGGGATAGAATCAGGACCAGTAAACAAATGTTAGAATCAGACATTAAAAACCAAACATAAATGCTTGATTCAAACAAAAAAAAATGACTTTCCTAAACTCAAAGTTGCCCAAAGATGTTCCCCCTCAAAAGGAAGTAGGTTTCCACATGAAAATGTTCTCTAACCTCAGCAAGGTGACTACTGAGTAAGCTTACTATCTCTTATAAATCTCCATTTCTTCTACCTATAATTAGAGGTATGAATAAAGAGATTTATGAGATCATGTGTGGCAAGAGGTTAGTATCTAGAAAGTAATTCAATAAATTGCATCCATTACTTTTCATTTGTCTTCTATAACCAACTCCTCACTCCTCTATCAGAAAGCTCTAAGTAGATCAACTAATGTATGGCATTTCCAATATCTTTAACTATTATTGGAAGGAGAATCATGATCTAATATATATGGCTATACAAATTGCAGGCTTGGAAACCCTATTTCTTAATTACAGAGGTTAAGAAAGAGGTGACGTGGCATTTACTGCTTTCATGGTAATGTAACCACGTAGTATAACCAACTTCTTGCGTTTCCCAACTTATCTTTTTTATTAAAGGCTTTTGTAGACACTTGCCTTTAGACCCAATGCATGTGAGCCACGCTATTCTCAGACTAGAATAACTAAGAACATAACATTCCCACAGTGTCTCTCCCTTCAGTGTGACACTGGAAAACCCCAAGTCTTCACTACCACTGACTCATGTGAGCATGCGTGAGCACACCACTGAGTACTGCAGGCCCACACAGAGAGACTCTGCGGGCCTTCCACAATCCTAATTTTGTGCAGTTTTACAGCAGGTGTCAGTTATATTAATATCCCAGCATTACGTCCTGAATGTTTCCTCATGTCAGGACCTGATGTGGGTCTAATCACATCATGAAATGACTAAAATACTACTCTGAATCTCAGAATAACCATGGCAAAATGAAAGCAATTTGTCTTTGGCAGGCATGGTCTACAAGAAGTTACTCTGCTAGTTAACAGCAAAATACTTCTCTGGTTGAAGGATTTCCAAGCTGCCATGGGAAACTGGTCTACAATGCTAGGCTTTTTTCTTGACATTTGGGAGCAGCCTTCTGTTTCTTTACTGGACTTCGGTAAGGGCCAAAATTCCACCCTTGCTTGCAACCAGTCCCTTAACGTATCTTCTATCCTAGTGTGGGGCTGGGAATAGAGTTCAGCACATGAGGCCACTGAGCACACAATGTCTACACCCATCCTGCACCTGTACCATCCTGAAACAATGCCCACTGCACCCGGGGCCCCTCAGGCCAGTCCCAGGCGTGTCTAACCAAACTGGTGAGTTCCTTGCACTGTTCCGAGACATTTGCCTTTTGTCACGTTGGCTCTCCAGCTTGGGTGTCCTGTCTCCCTCCTACTCAAAGAATGAGTTCAAGTACTACCTTCTTCAGAAAGTCTTTCATTGCACATCTACCTCTCCTTCCACTTAAATCTATAAAGTAGGGCCTCCCTGGTGGCGTAGCGGTTAAGCACTGGGCTGTGGAGCTGTCGGCAGCAGCGACGAGAGTTCGATGCCTGGCCAGGGAGATTCCCACATGGCGCGGCAGATCTCTCCTGCCTCACCCGCTGCTCCCCTCAGCAGTGTGTTTTCGTGGATCTGCCTATTCTGCTTCCCACTCTCTCTGGTGGACCCTCTCACCACCCCACACCTCTGGTCTGTACCCCAGCTTGTATGCATAAATAAATAAATCTTTTTTAAAAATCTATAAAGTACAAGGCACATAAAACTTTATCTTGTTTTATAATTACTTAAGACATTCACCTGTGATGGAAGCTATTAGGCTGTTCTCCAATATCCACCTTCCCCTTTGCTTAGCAACGATATCTTGATAAATAACTAGATACATCTAGCCAGGTAAAAGACGAGATTTCCCAACCCCTTTTGAAGCTAAATGACTAAATCTTGACCAAATAAGTATAATGTAGTATAAAATACCCCAAAAATGTGAATGTGAAGGGAGAGAGTACACCTTTCTTCTCCCACCTCCTGTATCTTTGTGTATGGAAAATGGATGTGATGGTTGAAATTCCAACATTCATCTTGAACCACAAGGTTAATATCCTCACTGTGGACAAGTGGAGAGGAAACCCAGAATATCCTAAAACACTAAAGATGTCAAGGAACCTTTAAACCAGTTCTACATACACAAATCACATACAAGGCAAAAAAATAAACATGAATAATTTAAATGACTGACACAAACACCCAAACTTAATTCCAAAGAACATAGGTCTTGATACCAAAAGGTGCTACACTAATAGAAATATGGGACCGGTTTAAAGGAGATGGCTGAGAGACCAAAAAAAAAAAAAAAAAAAAAAAAAAAATTTCAGACTGGAATATTGGCAGTATTGGTAAAATAGTGACTACTAGAATACTAGAATTTTAGAAAGGACAAATGAAGGGTTGTGTTGTCAATGAAAATAGTAGGGCATCTTTAGAAAGCTAATATGTGTCAACTAATTCTTGACACTGGACAATATCCTACACAGAGAGATGGACCTAGGCCAGAAGTAGCCAATCTGTCTGCAGGGTGAGGAGGAATACAGCTTTTTTAAGAGCCTCTAGCTCAAAGACTAAGTTAACAGAGTCAATTTGGAGCCTTTCAGGGTGAGAAAGCTGACAAACTCCCTTACTTCAAAGTGTAGCTACTGTAAGGGAGGTGCTTAAGCCGCCTTTATGGAAAATAAGACCAAGAGTCCAATGCCTTTTTCAAGTACAGCAGTCTTCCCACATCGGTGGGGGATATGTTCCAAGGTACCCAGAAATGCCTAAAAGGTTTTGTTAACAAATGCTATTTTTTTCCTATACATATCTAAGTTTAATTTATAAATCAGACACAGTAAGAGGCCAATAATAATAACAATATGCTATAATAAAAGTGATGTGAATGTGGTCTTTCTCTCTCCCAAAACATTGTAGTTAACTGAAACCACAGAAAGCAAAACCTGGGAAGGGGTGCTACTGTTCTTCCTTTAGGAGTTTCTGTCAAACACGGAAGCAGTGAACTAGCAAAGATGACATACCAGTTTTTTCAAAAAGTCTCAAGCTGGGAGAAAGGGAGTAGCAAAGTGTAGAGTCCTGTGTGTAATAAACCAGAGACTTTAGGCTCAAAAACTGGATCATGACAAGATCTCTGAGTCTGGTTACTCACCCAAGAGATGGCCTAGCAGCAACTCTCCCGGGCTTTTAGGGAACTGTATCGCTAATGAAACTGCAAGCTTAGTCAGCAGCATCAGGACATTGTAATCTCTAGAACAATCCCTGAATTCTCAAACTTAAAATAGGTGGGGCAGAAATGAGCCCCCAAGAAGAGTCTGTTCTCTAATGTCCACGTTGGAAAGACCATAGAGGAGAGTGGCCCAGGAAAATACCCCAAGAGTCAAAACCACAGGGCTTTGAGGACAAGACCATGGAAATCACTCTACTCCCTGGACTTAAGTCTTCACTATTCTAGCCCAACATGATTTAACAATTGCTATAGTCTAGTACCTTTGATTTTCCCCTTTTCTGCACAGGAGTTATATTTCAGGCATAAGTTTCTACTCTATCTTTGAATATCTGTTATGAAGGAGAAATAACTTTTAGCCAGACCACCATAATCCACACTAGTACCTCAGGGAGCCAATTGCACACATTCCTAAGTCCCTTCACCCTGAATTAGAGGCTTTAACTGTATTGTATTTGGGGGCATCTTCACTGGGGAAAGGCCTGATTTATAAGAAGAAAGGAAAGCATGCATATTTGGGGAGTCAGTGGAGCAGAGTCTATCATTTCCTACTTACTCTGTGTGTGTGTGTGTGTGTGTGTGTGTGTGTGTGTGTGAGTGAGACAGAAGCCTGGACGTGTTGCCTATTGAAAATATGATCAGAAAAGATTTGACTTTTTTATTAGAATTATGCTTTAGGAAGATTAGTCTATTAATAGTAGATAGTATCCATTAAATGGGGGAAAGTCTAAAAGAAGGAGTTCTGGCTAGAAGGTTATGACAACATTCAAAAGAGCCCTAAATAAAGCTGGATGCAAGGAAAATAAAGAGAAATGCAAAGGTAGATGCTGCTCAATTTGATGATGAGGCATGAGGAAAAGGGAAAAGGAAAATGTGAAAACTATGACTCCTTGGTTCCATATAAATGTCTAGTAGGTAGTGATGCCAGGAACAGAAACAGGGAAATCAGTAGGAAGAGCAAGATGACACCAACCAAGATAAGCCTGGTCTTAATAGATAAGTGTGTGCTGCTGATTAAGCTACAGCCTTGAAGTCACTGAGGACAGAGGGAAGTGGACTGCACACTTCAAAATCATCTGCCAAGGATGCTGATTAAATAGAGACATAAAAATGACCATCAAGAGAAAGGTGGTGGAAAGAGAAGAAAGCCAAGACCTGTATAACATAAGAGAGAAGTCAAATCTAGACAGTGGCTCTCAAAGTGCCATCTCCGAACCTACAGCATTAGCATTATATGGTGCAATGGGCTGCACCGTGACCTTTTCCCCTCCCAAGCTCACATGTTGAAGTGCTAACTCCCAGCATCCATCTCAGAATGTATTTGGAAACTCTGCCTTTAAAGAGATGATTAAGGTGTCGAAACTCCTTCTTTTCTAACACCCCAGTCATGTTAGCAATGGAGGGCCATCACACAGCTAAGATAGAAAGGTTAAAAAAAAATTTTTTTAAAGGTAGTACCAAGAAGACAAAAAAAAAGAAAAGGTCAGTGGAGTTTATCTACTCCAGGCTTCAACTGGCTGTGGAAAGTAAAAAGTACATACTGGAATACAAGCCGACTCCAAAATTTTTCAGATTAGTCAAAGTGAAACTAGTCATCCTTACCAACAACTGCCCAACATTGGGGGAAACTGAAATAGAGGCCTAAACCATGTCAGCCAAAACCGGTGACAGTCACTATGTTGGATAGAGAAAGAGTGTTGTTGGGCATATGGAATATTACTCAGCGATCAAAAAAGATAAGCTTACACCATTTGTGGCAACATGGATGGAGCTGGAAGGGATTATGCTAAGTGAAATAAGTCAGGAAGAAAAAGAGAAATATTGAGTGTTTCCACTTACATGTGGAATATAGAGAAAACAAACAAAAGGTCAAGAAAAAAGACAAAATTTGCATGCTGGCATAGATCTGAGGCATACAGTAAGGGATGAGGAGCAAGAGGGGTTAAAACAGGGGAGGAAAGAGCACAAAGAACTGTGGTAATGGTTCATGGGTGCTATGGTGATGGGAGAACTATGGGGATTATACCTGAGGGAAGTAATCAATTCCTGTACAAAATACACAACAAAATAAGAAAATAAGTAAAACAAAACAAAACAAAATTTTCCCTTTCTCCTCTTCTATTCATAGCACTGCTGGTTTTTACATATGGAAGAAGGAAACTTCCACTTGCTCCATAAATGGAAAAAGAAAGAGATCCAGAGAGATTATCCTCCGAAAAGAAAGGGGTAGGGGTGTGGGGGTGGGGGGACAACTGCCAGAATGATTTTTAAAATAACTGCTTGGGGAGGGGGGAGATTCAGTTAAAATGAGTCTATCTACTCCATTTTGTGCGCTTTTCCTTCCCTCCCTCCGCCCCCCTCCTCCCCCCCATTGTCTCTCTCCTATTTGGTTTCCTTATAGTCCTGTTATAAGTGAAACCATTCGATATTTTTCTCTTTCTTTCTGGCTTATTTCACTGAATTGGTGGTGGGCTACCCAAGGGGAATACAAAATGTAAAAGACATAAATAACAATAAAAAAATATATTTAAAAAAATGAGTCTATCTATTGGACCCTAATCCAATCTGACTGATGTTCTTATAGGAAGAGGAAATTTGAACACACACAGAGACACTAGGGATGCCCACACACAGAGGGAAATGCAGAGGAAGCAAGTAGGAGGCCATCTGCAAGCCAAGGAGAGAGGCCTGAGAGAAGCCAACCCTGCCAGCACCTTGATCTTGGACTTGAGGCCTCCAGAGCTCTGAGAAAATAAATCTCTATTGTTTAAGTCAACCAGTTTCTGGTATTTTGCAAAGGCAGTCCAGCCGACCAAAACATTTGGGAACTAGTAGGAAGGTAATCTCCCAGGGTCCACCCTAGACTTACAGAATCAAAAACTCTGAGGATGAGGCCCAGCAATCTGTATTTTAGCAAAGCCTCTGGGTGATTCTGACACACTAAGTTTGAGAATCCTTAGTCTCGACTATTCAGGCTTAAAAACAACGGAGTCAAAAATAGTTTTCTCTTTTATCTCACTGTCACATTCTTTATATAGAATTCTTTAAATAAAGTAGAAACATAAAGACAATAACAGCATCTTAAATAATCAACTTCAGTTTTCATCAAAACTAATTTAGGTGATAATATCAACCAAATCTTTCATTATGGTATGACTACTGGCTCCTATACTAGAGGCCAGTGGTTCCCAAATTTTAGGATGCCAAAGAATCACTTGGGGAACTCGTTAAACATAGTTACTAAAACTTGATTCTACTGGTCAGTGTGGAGTTCAGGACAAATTTTTAATAAACATCAGCTACTCTTGATACAGGCATCAATAAACCACAAATTGGTTTTTTTAATTCAAGGCAAGGAACAGAAAAAGTACAACTGCTATCTAGATGAGTTGAGGTAATTACAAAGATCAAGCAAAGAAATTTGAATGGCTTAGAAAAAAATCCTAAAATATTCTTTTAATTAATTCTTGGTCATCCCAGACAATCTTTTTCCCAGTTGATGCCAGGTAATCATTATTGTGGAGCTGCTGTAAGACTATTCATTCACCCTGGGAACGGTGACTTCAGAGACTGAAATTTCAGGTAACAAGTTCTGACTAATGATCCTCAAACTCTCCCACCACTTTCTGATGTCACAATTTTAAGTTCTGGTTGCATCTAAAGAAGCCACATCAAGGCAGGTCACTAACAGTAACATCAAACAAATTTGATTTTTTTGGATCTCGATCCTAGACCACTTCCGGTTCTCCAAATAAAGAAAGTTAGTCATCTTTCTTATTCCCCTCTGGTAATAAAATACAAAATTTTACTTTGTCCACCTAACATCATCTCAAATAACACTCGGAGAAAATACTGCTTTTTAACACAAACCAAGTTTGTGTTATGTGTTCATAACAGGGAAACAAGATAGGCAATACTTTTGGTTAAATAAAGTCACTTACAGATATTTTAAAATATCTCCCAACATGGCTATAATTATGTGAGAAATAAATCAACTTCAGTGGATTAGAACCTTTTATTATAACAGTAATACCCTACTAGTTGTCCTAAACAGTGAACTCCAGTTAGCTGTTCTTTCTTTAGTTTTTCAGATTCTACAGGTAATAATTTTAGGGTTTTTCTTTCTATATCTCCCTTCCCACAGACAAAATGTATATTCAAAACTTCCAATGTGCCAATACAAAGGAATTGATCCACTGGTCTCCAGGAAACCCGATCTGCGTGGCTTCTTTTCTGAGAAAAAGTCATTTGATGTCTCACAGTCAGCCACGTCACCACACATGGTAGCCGTGACAACTCGCTGCTGCTATCATCCAATATGGAAACCTCACATGAAAGATTACATGTGAATCAAAACTTACTTGAAATGTAAAGGAGTTCGAGTTAAATTGGACAAATAGCTAAAAGTAATAAAATTAGCTCTTACACAAGCAAGAGGACTTGGGCCACACAGGCTTCATGTTTAACCGTGCTCTGTGGATAATGGGAGAATCATGCAAAACTACAGTATGGTATGGTATGGGTATGGTAATAGTATAGTATGGTATGGGTATGGGTATGGGTATGGTAATGGTATGGTATGGTATGGTATGGTATGGTATGGTATGGTATGGCACAGTATCCCAGGCTGGCACGGTAATTGTGAAGCCATGTCTCTCAGCTGGTAGCTGAGTCTGGTGTGACTCACTGGACTAAGTCACACAAGGATACTCCCTCTTTCAACCTCTCTGTGTCCCCCTACAATCCTCTATTAGCCCTCCCAGGCCCTAGGAAGGACATATCACTTCTCTCCACAGTCCTGGTTCCATTTCAGTTAGTTAATTCTTTTAAGGGAAGGAGGGCTGGTGGATGCTTGAACCACTGTTCACCGGGCATGCTAAAGCTAAAGCCACTGCCAATCTAGTTTCCACAAAGAATCTTCATTCCTCCTGTCAAAATAACTTTGATCTTTTTCCATAAGAATCAGTAACTCTGGCCTTATCATGCTCCACGCACTTAGCTTTTTCCTGGCCTGATTTACTCATGGAAGAGGTCTCACACTGACATCCACCTCTGCTTGAGCCATCCCAATCAGCGTCCCTACCCCACAAACTGTCTTTCTATGTCAAGTTTTTCCCTTGATTTCAAGGGTGAGAAGATATTTATTAAAAAATTAGAATTCCAGTAGGAGTCACTTTCTGTACCATTATCAAGCCATCAATCTATTTAGGCAAGAAGCCATAGAGTCAAATGTAGAGCAAGTGCCCTAGACCTAGTAATGACCTGCTTCTAAAGCATGAGAAATGGAGACAACAGCACTGTCACTGCTTTTAGACAGAGGTGGTCCTGATAATTCCTAATTCAGGACATTATATTATCAGTGTGAAAGAAAAACAGATGAAGAAAGGCTAATAGACTATGCTGAAAAAGAAAAATAATACAATAAAAGGAAAATAAAGATGCTAAAGGAAAGGGGCAGAAAGAATGAGGTTGAATGGGTGTGATTACAAAAGATCATAAATGAACAATGAATTAACTAAAAGGCAAGTCTAAAAGTGTTTTGTTTAAGCTATTCTATTTAATTCATTGTATCAGTCAGTAAATATGCATTAAGTTCCCACAACCAGGTTCTGTGCTAGACAGCAAATAAGATAAATACAGTCCCAGCCCTCATGAAGATTATAGTCTTAAGAAAAAGAGACATGTAAAAATAATTATCCAAATGCCTATATAATGTTATCAAAGAAAAGTACAAGGTGCAATGAGGGTGTGTAACTGGAGTAACGGATTAGAGAGTGGGCGAGGTAGGTCTCCCTGAGGAATGACATTTAGACAAACCAGAAGTGTGAAGAGGCAATAACCAGGTGTAGAGGACATGGGAGGGGAGCCTGTGGAGAGGCTCTAAGAAGGAAGCAGCCTGGAGTACTCTAGAAATTACGCCAAGGCCAACATGACTGTGGGAGAATAAGCAAGAGAGAGTGCCTTGGGGTCAAGAAGAGTAGAAAAGGCAGACAATCAAGGCTTTATAGGATTCACGACTTGGGGTTTGCCTTCTTGATTACCAGAAGCCATTCATGGTTTCAGCAAAATGACTTCAGATTTGACCACTAGAGTTGCTGTGTGGGGAGAGGACTGGGGAGGACACAGTGAATTAGGAAAACCCCATTAACTGTAATTCAGGTGAGAGATAAAGGTGGCTTGGCCAAGGAAAACAACACCGGACAGATTCAAGAAAAACACTAGATAAGAATGTAAGTTAAAACACGAGCTTCCGGGGCCTCCCTGGTAGTGCAAGAGGTTGAGTCTCAGCACTATGAAGCTATCAGCAGCCACTACAGCAGGAGTTCAATCCCAGGCCAGGGAGCTTCCCACATGGCGCAGCAGACATCTCCTGTCACGCCCGCTGCTCCCCTCAGCAGTGTACTTCAGTCGATCTGCCTGTTCTGCTCCCTACTCTGTCTCTGGTGAATCCTCTCACCACCCCACACCTCTGGCCTGCACCCCAGCTCTTGTATGCATAAATAAATAAATCTTTAATAAAAAAAAAACCATGAGCTTCCTCAGTTAAAATCACTCAGCAACTTTCCTCTGCAATACAATTCCAAACTCCTTGCCACGGGCACTGTGGCCCCAGACAATTTGGCCCCTCCCTATCTGCCCAGCTTTACCAATGCTGCTTACCCCTTGGCTCACAGGGCTGCAGCCCACTTGTCAATATTTTGGGTCTTAAACTTTCCGCTTTCTTTCCTTTTTGTATATCATTGTGTGTCCTCCATATCTCCTCAAGGTTTTTTCTTCATTATTCACATCTCCTGTCCTCGAGGCTATCACTATCATATCTAAAGCAAGTTATCACCTCTGCCACTTTCCGTCTCATTCAATTATTCAATATTTATGAAACATCTACCATACGCAGCACTGAACAAAACAGGGAAAAAATCATGCCTTTGTGTATGGTGGTGGTGGGCGGTGGGAGTAAAAGGGAAAGGTGAATGATAATATGCAAATAATGTGTAAACAGTAAGTGAATACAGAGTACATTAGCAGGTCAGAGGAGTACCTTAGGTCTGAGGACACACACACACACACACACACAGGGATAAAAGTTTGATCAAGACAAGGATTCTTGTCTGTCCTACTCATTCTTATATGCCTAGACGTTGGTAAATATTTTTAGTGAGTCAAAACATGAAAGGACGCAAAGGTTCAAAGAGCTCTACCATCAGCTTCCATACCAGTCACATAAAATCAAGGTAACTGATCTGAAACATTGTTGACGATTTTCCAGAAAAGCTTGTATTTTTTGGCAGAGAACAATGAATTTTAACACTTTGTGTGCTGGTGCCCTTTAAATTTACCAGGCCTTGGGGCCGGCCATTTTCTGTGCCACCGCATGAATGGTGTAAGCATTCTCCTGAACTACTGGATATTAAAAAAACTGTAATATCTCTCATAAAACACCTTACACTTTCACCAAAACAATGTGTAAAGCTTCTAGACTGAGTATGATCAAAGAAATAGCTCCTAAGAGTTCCAAATAAATCCACCGTGGCGTGAAAAACCGGAGACTAAATGAACACTTATTAATACATGAGTGGCCACCTGATACTGGTGACAAAAACACGTACTAATACATGAGCGGACCACAAAGTGCTAAGGTTCTGGTTTGTCCCACACACACTCTCTTTTTCCATTTTCTAGTGACAAACTCTTATTCACTGAACCTTGCCTCCCACCTTCCTCAATACCCACCCCCCCCAATAGGCACCTCCGCAGATGATCACATTTCCACACTGCTGTGGTCTAAGACTGACACTGGGATGTGTATGACCCAAAAGGTGCCAATCAGAGCTTTCAGGGGATTTTGATTTCCTTGCTCTTCCCAAACATGTAAGCTGACTATGCCAACTCTCCTCCCATGTAGGGAGATCCTGCTTGAGAATGAATCCAATGCAGACAAGGCAGTGACAACAGGGAGAAAGAGAAACGGCTTTGTGACTGCATAAGAACTCTTGGACCCCTTACTTCCCTAAGCCAAGTTCATGAAGAACTTCCTAGTTAAGTGGGACAAAAAAAAAAAAAATCTTAATTTAAATGTTTTTTCTATCGCTTATAATTGTCTTTTTTCCAATGTATCATTTTTTAACTGAGGTAACACTGATTTACAACACTGTAAATGATTTAGACCACTTAGAGTCCTTACTGAATATATTCACCAAGCAAAAGTTCAAGAGAATTAATCAGAGAGCTGAGAATATTGTCTTCCTCTTTAAACTATGCATCTTCCTAAACAAATAACTTTTGAGTTAATATCTAATGGCCTGGTGACTGAGGAACCATGATTAATTCTATATAAAATGTTTGTTCAATTCATAAAACATGTAGCAAGTGTTTACTATACCCCATGTCCTGTGCTAGGATCTAGGTATAGAATGTTAGCATGCCAAATCCTTGTCTTTGCTCAGAGTATATAAATAGTAATAAATTTTGTTTGAAGCAATATAAATAGAGAAGCTCAGTGTGTAATGGGAGTTCAAAGTAGGGAGTCCAACCTAGGGGTCAGAAGGATGGGGTACTCAGGGCAGCCTTCAGAGGAAGGGATGGCTCTGGTGAGACCCAAATTATTACTAAGAATTTGTCAGAGAAAGGCAGAGGAAAAGGAGGAAAAAAGAATTTTAGTAAGAGAGAAAAATACCTCAGAGACCTAGAGATAGAAGGATCTTGGGTAGGAATGTTCATGTGTGAAAATATCAACAGTGTTTCAGGAAATGCCTCCATGGAATCACCTGCCACATGACCTTGTAAAGATCACATTCAAATTTTAGCATTTGCACTTCAACGACACTTTCCCTTTTCAAAGCACACACTCCCAACTTTATCTCACAATCGATCTTTTCCTGTGTCTTTATTAAACAGATACAACTAGGATAGGGCACTTATTTTTCTGTCTCATTACAGAACAAAAGGAATGATCACATTTCTATCAAAGGCTGTAAATGTTCAAACATTCAAAAACCGTGTTTATAACTTTATTGAAGTAATTTCTATATAATCCTCCCAAAGATGAGGTTTCAGCTGCACGGCAGGCATGCTGTCTAAATCTAACAAAGGTTATGCCTTACACCCTCTGCAGAACATTTTAATCATATATTCCAATAATAAGGTTCTGTAGAGATGAAGTGATTGTTTTATATAACAAGATCATATATCTTCCAGCTGGAATAAAATGAGATTTTGAAAACAAAGTCATTGTATTGTTAAATGGGACATAGAAAAGACATTTCTCCTCAGAATGTTTGTTATGAATTTAAACAGAAAATATTTTTATGGGAACAGCAATAATAACTTATGAACAACTTTATTTCACCAAGTTTTTTTTTTTAATGAATCAATATTTTTGGTCGTGTAGCACATTCTTCTCACTTGATGTGTTAATGTTCCATAAAATATCTTTTAGTCGAAATATTACATCCCTCGTGATTTTCCTTTTGCCTAGAGAAGAAGTCCAGATCATGTTAATTTTGTGCAAACCACTTACCTCTTTTAATATGGAAGATCACTATTTCTCACTTGCTAAAAATAAATGAGCCCTACCCCCAAAAAAACAAAAAGCCTCCCAAAGACTATATTATGACATTTTAGTCCTATTATAAACATTCTATGGTCTTTGAATTGAGGGAATCACCAACAAAATTGGCAAATGTTAATACCACTGTCTGCTTTTCATAGAGAGAAGTGTTTTATTTCTGTTGGACACATTTTCAGGAAGTGAGGTAATGCTCAATTTTCCCCTAGGAAAGTAAGCCTAGGGCATGCTTAGGACCGGCTTGATAGGACCATTGTTTGAAAGTAGAGGGAGGTAGTAGGTAGTATGATGAAATCAAGATAAGATTGAACTCAAAAGTAATAATGAGTGTGAATGTTTAGTCACTGAGTCAAGAAGAAATGTCTATAGCATGTGGCTTTAGGATTCACAAATCATGATAGATCACCACAGGTGTTCCTCCCTCTTCTCTCTCTTTGTCCCTTCATATAAAAATTACCTCCTCTCTCTTTGCCCTCCCCTCAAAAAAAAAGAGAAAACAAAGTTATTTTCCAAATACTTGCAAAACATAAACTGAACTGAAAACAATCAAAAAATATTTTTTTCCATTTTTTTTATTGTTATTTGTGTCTTTTACATTTTGTATTCCCCTTGGGCAGCCCACCACCAATTCACCCGTGATCCATCTCCATGGTCCCCTGTATTCTCCTCTCTTCCATTTTGTGCCCTTATCCTCCCTCCCCCCTCCCCCACCGCTGAGTGTCTCTCTCCCACCTGGCCTCCCTATAGTCCTGTTATAAGTGAAACCATTCGATATTTTTCTTTTTCTTTCTGGCTTATTTCACTGAGTATGATTCCCTCTAATTCCATCCATGTTGCGGCAAATTGCATGTGTTTATCTTCTTTCCATGCTGAATAGTACTCCATTGTGTAT
>PVIJ01001252.1:104573-210995 GCA_004024925.1 Scalopus aquaticus | reverse complement strand
TGAATAGTATTCCATTGTGTATATGTACCACATCTTCTGGATCCAATCATCTATTTTTGGACATCTGGGTTGCTTCCATACCTTTGCTATTGTGAACAGTGCCGCAATGAACATATGGGTGCATGTATCCTTTCGGATTAGTGTTTTTGTATCCTTTGGGTAAATTCCCAAAAGTGGGATTGCTGGGTCGTATGGAAGCAGAACTACAAAACTTTAAAAGAGTTTGATAGTGGGCCTCCCTGGTGGCCCAATGGGTTAAGTCTCAGCACTATAAAGCTATCCAGAGCCACTGCAGCATGAGTTCAATCCTTGGCCAGGGATCTTCTCACATGGTGCAGCAGACCTCTCCTGCCTTGCCCGCTGCTCCCCTCAGCAGTGTATTTCAGTAGATCTGCCTGTTCTGCTCCCCACTCTGTCTCTGGTGAATCCTCTCATCACCCCATACCTCTGGCCTATACCCCAGCTTGTATGCATAAATAAATAAATCTTTAAAAAAAAAAGAGTATGATAATGTCAAAGGTGGTAGAAAGACATCCCATGATCATGGCTGGAGAGAATCAAAATAAAGAAAAATGACTGTTCTGCCTCAAGCAATATATAAATTTAATGTAATCCCTACCAAAATACAGTATTTTTAAAAGAAATTTAACAAAAAATATGGAAATGTGTATGGCCTCAAATAGCAAAAACAATCCTGAAAACTAGGAAACAGGCATCATGTTACCTGATCTTAAGCAATACTATAAAGTAATTAAAACAATATAGTATTGGTATAAAGGTAGACACAAAGATCAATGGAGAAGAATTAAAAGCCCAGAAATGAATCCAGATGCATATCAATACTTAATGGGGCAGGGAGAGTGTCTTTAACAAATAGTGCTGGAAAAGCTAGAAGGCCACATGTAAAGGTATAAAGTTGGGTCACTCTCTAACTCAGTGCACAAAAATAAATTCCAGATGTATAAGACCTTTAAATGTAAAATATATACAAGAAAACTGTTAATATGATCCATGACATCAGTGATGAAGATGTTTTTGGAGACTTGACCCCTATGGGAAGGGAAATTAAAAACAAAAATAAATAACTGATTACCTCTAATTTAAAAGTTTTTACAGTGGAAGAAAATGTAAGCTAAAAAAATCTTGTCTGTCTATATCTGTCATATATATCTAGCTATCTAGGAAGAAATTAAAAAGACAGCCTACTAAATGGAGAAAATACACATTGCACAACTTGACAAGTGGTTAAGATTCAAGATACATAAAAAACCCAATCCAACAACAATAAAAAACCACAGACAGTTCACAAAGGGTATCCAAAAGGTTAATGGATTCATGGAAAAATGTTCATTATCTCTTCTAATAAGGGAGATGGTGGTTAAAATTGCAATAAGATACCACCTCATGCCTTTGAGAATGGCATATATTAAAAAAAAATCCCCCCTCGCCCGAACAGGTGCTAGAGGGGATGTAGAGAAAGAAGAACTTCTGTGGGTGGAATGTAATCTTACAGCCGTTTTGAAAAGTGATCTGGATTTATCTTAAAAAATTAAAAATGGAAATGCCATATGTCCCAGCAGTCCCACATGTTGGCATCTATCCAAAGAACTTGAAAACCATTAATAAGCATAAACTATATGCTCTATAATATAGCAGCAGTATTTACAGTAGTTAGCTAGGATATGGAAATAACATAATGACCATAGATAGAAGATTGGGTTTAGAAGATGTATAGTCACACCATGGAATACTGTTCAGCCATAAGGAAAGAAATAATGTTGCCATTTACAGCAAAGTGGATGGATTTGGGGGCAATTACGTTGTAAAGCAAGTCTGAATGACAAACATAAATACGGACATTTGCATAGAAGATGGTGAATTATTCAACAAAATGAAATACTTATAAAAAGTAGCAGACAGTAATAAATGAAGTGAGGTTTCAAGATAAAGAGTAAGAAGGGAGACTGAAAGGCTCAAAAGGGGATGAAGGGCTTCCTGCTGGGCAGAAAAAAAATGTTAAAAGAATGAGTGAATTTAAAGTGGCAGTGTTGTGTGGTTTTCTCCAACGATGATGTTCAACTGATCAGTGGATGCAGATTGTTCCAGAGGCCTTGAGGTTTTGCAAAGTGTATATGTGATTGAGGAAGATGGAGATAAAGGAATTAAAGATGTTTTCAAAGGGAATTTTAAAACAAAGAATAGTGTAAGATAATTCCAAGAGTGATTAAAATGCAAAAAACCTAATATTTTTTTGGGCCTCCCTGGTGGCGCAGCGGTTGAGCGTGGCGCAGCGGTTGAGCGTTGCGCTGTGGAGCTGTCGGCAGCGAGTTCGATACCCAGCCGGGGAGAATCCCACATGGTGGGGCAGACCTCTCCTGCCTCGCCCGCTGCTCCCCTCAGCAGTGTATTTCTGATCTGCCTGTTCTGCTCCCCACTCTGTCTCTGGTGAACCCTCTCACCGCCCCACGTCTCTGGCCTATACCCCAGCTTGTATGTATAAATAAATAAATCTTTAAAAAAAAAAAAAACCTAATATTTTTTTAAAGGTGTGGGAATTTTTTTTAAAGATTTATTTATTTATACATACAAGCTGGGGTTCAGGTCAGAAGTGTGGGGTGGCGAGAGGGTTCACCAGAGACAGAGTGAGGAGCAGAACAGGCAGATCAATGGAAATACACTGCTGAGGGGAGCAGCTGGCAAGGCAAGAGAGGTCTGCCGCGCCATGTGGGAATCTCCCGTGCCAGGCGTTGAACCCAAGTCACCGCTGCCACAGCACAGCGCTTAACTGCTGCGCCATCAGAAAGGCCCAACCTCTAATATTTTTTTAAGCTTACCTATTTAGAACACAAGTAGTTCTTTACTTTGCATGTTTGTCTCTATAGTATGTTCCTTCTTTGGGGATTGGTGAAAGTTTTTCAAAAGTTGTTTTCAAAACTGAATTTATTTTGTTAGTGAAGAAATGGATTGATAAAAAGGAAATGATCTGGTTTCCTAGTTTATTTCTTACAGAACAAATTCCACACTATTTTGTTTTCTAGAGAATTTTTGAGTAGGAAATGTCAATAAGCTGGGGTTTGTTTGTTTGTTTTTTAAGCACATTGTGTAAAAGAACACATTATTTGCTCAAGTAAAATTTTGCAATGTCTTTTAAAGCATCTTTAAGTAATTGTGTAATGTCATTGTTATAAGAAATCAAATGAACCCAAGTTGTTTTGGACAAGACTCTTCCTAAAGATAATATTATGGGAATGGGTAAAACTGAGGAAATGAGCTAATAATAGTATTTTGCAAAAAGAAAGGTTTAGAATCTCCAAAACACAAGCTTTATTATTACTTATCTTTTTACCAAGAATTAAGTAAGTGATGTAGGTGAATGACTGTTCATCATTTTTATTTATTTTCTAATTGTGTTAATACATTCACATCATTATTTGTGTTTTAGAGGTATAGGATCTCCCCTTTCTGATATTAGCTATACCACACCTATCACCAAAGTACCCACAGTCCATCCCCTTGAGACCTTTGTGCTCCCTCCGTCCCTCTTTCACTCCTCCCCCTTTTGTAGCCCTAGTTCTATACACTGGTCAACAAATTTTTACAAAAGTCATGTTACTGAAATAAAATTAGTCGTTTCCTATCAATTTGTATGTGCTCAACGTGAATATGACAGTCAAATTCTAATTTTGGCTCTAGGTTTTTTTGTATTCTGCAATAAATTGATGTTTACATAACGAAATGCATGCCAATAGTAATAGGCCTAAGGTTAATACCTGTAAAAAATCAAGTCATAGACTATTTCCTAGATTTCTTCACTTGTCTCTTATACAGCTGTTCAGGAATAGAATAGATGGAAGACGGTTTCCATTGTGCAGAAGCACAGCCTTAAGACTCAGTTTTGAAGAGTCTAGAAATAGTCTCCATTCTTGTGGGTCATGAGTGATTTCTAAGGCATTCATGAGGCTCTCAATATCGGAACAGAATACCAGGTTACTTTCCTTTCTGAAGAAAGGCTCCAGTGCTGGTGGCGCTTTCACTATAAAGTAATTGTGACATCTTCTAAAAGATTCCATTGCTGGAGTCTTGATCCTAGCAATTCTGCCTTGTTCTTGTATAAGTCCAAATCACAAACCAGGTCATTTAGTTCTTCCTGTGTTAGTCTGTGTGGGGTTGATGATGCACCGCAGTGAAAATCTGGATCACTGCATGCTGATGGAACAGGAAAAGAACAGGTCTGCTCACCTTTGTCCTCATCAGATGAATCAAGAGAATATTCTGCTGGAGGTTCTGGAATAGGAAGTCCCTTACCATGTGGAACTGGTCTCAATGCAGACTGAATGTTTGGGTAGACTATTCTTGACTTCTTTTGCTTCGCTATTCCGCTGGAAAGAGGAGGAACCAAGCAGAAGTAACAGTTTTATGTGGTTGCTTGGCTTTTTCCACACCATGGGGACTGCAAAAGGCATTGATGGTCTTTTGCCATTGAACCACTGTGAAAACTGTGTTGTACATGTAGCACAGCATATATGCGGGACCCAAGGCTTGTCTTGGTCGCCAACCTTGCATCCAAAGTAAAGATGATAAGCCGCCTTCCCTTGAGAAGTGATACTTTTCTTCTGGTTGGCAAGTGTCACTTCCCCACAAATAGAGCAGAAATTGTCCACGCTGTTAACACACTTTCGAGGCACTACTGTTCTGTATTGTGCCTAAATGCATAAAATAATAACAGTTCTATGGAACAATAGCTTCAACTGTCTCACACAAAGTCTGAAATATTTTCAATGCTCAACCTTTCCGACAGGGCTTTCTGTAGTGCACTGCTGACGTCAGCTTACTTAAGCAGCCGCCTGGCAGTAGTATTGCATTGCATCAGAAGATGATGCAGTCAACTCTGCATGATGGTATTATGCAATGCGATGCAATATTGCATCATTCTAAGCTGGTTTAGGATGTTGTTGCAGTCCTACTAGATAAATTTACACGGTGAAACATACAAAATGAATTATATGAACTATCTTCAAAACAAGAGCTAATAAAAAATTTTCAGGGTTATATTCATGTTCAGCACACCAAGATACTACAGATTAGGGCCTTTTTAAGTCAATAATGATCTCACTATTGACCAGTGTAATCAGCTTTCTGGAGTCTGTTGTTAACTTGGCTTATATGATCATTTGTTTGGTATTTCTGTATTTCACAAGTGAGTGACACCACTTTACTGTGTTTATTTATTGTTTTTAATAACTTCTTGATGGAGTCTTTAGGATATTATACATATAATATGTTGTCTGTGAATAGTGATAGTTGCACTTCTTTTCGTCCCTGGATTTCCTTTACTTCCTGTGTTTGTCTGATAGCTCTGGTCGAAACCTCTATTACCAAATTAAACAGAAGTAGTGACGGTGGGCATCCTTGTCTTATTTTTAAGCTGAAAACATTCAGTTTTTCACCCGTAGTCTTACATTAACTCTTGTTTTGTGATATATGGCCTTTATTATATTGAGATAGGTTCCTTCTAGTCCCATCTTGTTTATCATTTTTATCATAAATGGGTGTTGAATCTTAGCAGATTCTTTCTCTACATCTATTGATAGCATCATGATTTTTATCTTTTTTGTTGATATGGTACAGTATATTACACATGGCATGAATCGCACTTGATCATGGTGTATAGTCCTTGTGATACACTGTTGAATTCTGTTAGCTAGTATTTGAAATTTTTTGCATCAGTGTTATAAGAGATATTGGTCTATAATTTTCTTGTGCTGTCTTTGTCTGGTTTCAGTATTAAAGTAATGGTGACATGAAATACGTTTTTTTAAAGATAATTTTAACAAGATAGGTATTAGTTCTTGAAAATTTGATCAAATTTGTTTGTAAAGCCGTCTGTTCCTAGGCTTCTGTTCCTCAGAAAACTGTTTTAATTACTTTTTTCAATTTCTGTGTTTGTGATTGGTTTGTTCAGTTCATCTGTGCCTTCCTGGGTTGATTATAGATTGGTAGATTATATTGATCTAGAAATTTATCAATTTCTTCAGAGTATCAAATTTTTGGCATATGGTTGTTCATAGTTTATATTAATATAATTGATCTGTGCTATCTGTAGTATTTCTCCATTTTCATTTGTGATTTTGTTTATTAATGGATTTTTTGTCTTATTTTTATTTGTCAGCCTAGTTAGAGTTTTGTCTATTTATTTCTCATATTATACCTATAATATGAACCATGATAGAAATAGTATATTTAACATTCCTAAAACATTAAAAAATGTTTATCTTCTATGCTTTTCAGTAAAGTTGTTTCCTACTGATCCAAGCTTTATGTGTCAACATTTTTGATGTGTTTGATAATGCAATCCATTATCAAATGCTTAAAATGCTAAAGGGACTGTGGAAGATTGGCAAAATTGGGGCAGAGGCGTATATGATACTAGATTGTTCAGTGTGCTTTGCAAATAACACCCCCGCATGGTAATAGTACATCACAGAAATTCCCATCTATTAGAAGTGCAAACTACTTTACACTTTATAGGGTCTTAATATTTGAGGGTACTACTCTAGTATTTGATATTCAACATTCATGGACAAATTGCCTCCAGATTTTTATCTGGAAAATTACTGAAATAACTGGAAATGAATTTTATATTTTACTACTTTATGTTAGAATTTCTAAGCATATTATTCTAATAGCATATGGCGTATGACTACCATATTATTTTTGTATTCGGGTATATTCTGTCATCGATGCAAAGAAATGTATAACATATTCCTGGATTTTATTTTGCCTCTATTAGTTCCTCAAGAGTTATTGATCTATGAAATGGCAGAGAATGGAAAAAATTGTGACCAGAGACGTGTAGCAATGAATAAGGAACAATATAATGGAAACTTCACAGGTAAAGTATAATAGTTTGGAGGGATAAAATGTGCCGGTTTAAATGATATCCTTTTCATAGAAATATATACAATATTATCTTTTGTTAATAAAATACTCATAATTATTTAAGTTTTATAAATCTTACATAGGATTAATGATCTTTTGTTTACTCTTCATAGTAAATGGAATTATGGGTCAGTAGCTATAGGGTAAGTTTTCACAGTGATAGCAAAAGCAGCCTGAACACAGGGACATCAGCAGTGTTCCAGGTGCAAGATTATTATTTGTTAATCTTATAGTTTAAGTATTAATTTGGTTTTGTTTGATGTTCAACTTTATCATGCTAGTGTATAACTTTAGAAATAATTGTAAACTTATTACACTGAATATACGATTATCCAAAAAGTCAGAGTGTGATTATTGTGGATTTGTTTTAAAATTTGGTTTGAGATTAATAAATTTATACTTGGGTAGGGGTGTGTGTGCAAAAAGTAAATAATTTTCTATTTTAACCAAATTTGTAATTTGTGGTGAAGTCTAGTATACTTAGTATATTTGATTAAATATATTATACATGCATGCATACATACATACATACATACATAAATTATACATGCATTTACTCTAAAAACTACTCCTCTGGTATATAGAGCTGGTGCTATAAGGAGGAATGTTTCTTTGTTTTTAAAGGAAATTGAAAGGTTTTTTCTTTTCTGTTAATTATAACAATTTTCTTGAACTTTTAAATTACTTGTCATCTCAAATGTATTGCAAATACTCCCAGCATGATAACTTCACATCATAGAAATTCCCTTCTACTAGAAGGAGTGTACACTATCTTAAATAGTAATTTCCTTTCATTCGGCTTACTGCACTGCCTTTCAGAAAACATTTTGCAGCATTGATCAGACTTGGGTCACTTTAATCTTATATCACTGCATTGAGATTCAGGATTCGAAGCTTGGGGTTGCATATATCATAATCTCTTCCCATTAACAGCTTTTGCTTTGAAAAAGCAAGCACAAATATTTATATATTCTTTCCCCACTCACCACCCCCTTGCAATTTAAAATTAATGTTAGTATAACATACTCTTTACCATGTTTTTTTTTCTGTATTTTTAGAGATTGTGCTATAACAGTAGAAAGGATTTTTTTTTTAATTATGGCTGTTTAGTAGTCACTGTATGAGTGCATCATATTTTAATCACTTCTTAGTCTTCTACCGGTTCTTCATAAGTTTTTGCTAGGAAATTTAATGCTGCATTGAATAAACTTATACAGAAGTCATCTCACTTTACACCTAATTATTCTTAGAAGTGAAATTATGAGGTTACACTGTATATGCATATGTAATTTCAGTAGATGATGACAGCAATAGCTAAACTTAATTGCACAAATTGTCACACTCTCCTAAGAACTTTACTTTTATTAATTCATTTAATCTTTACAATGACTCTAAAAAGTAAGTACTATTTTTATCTTCATTTTAGAGGAAACAAAGTCATAGAAAAGTACCTAACTTGCCCAAGGTCACATGACTAGTTGATGTCAGAGACAGGATTTAGAACCAAGTACTCTTTTTTTTTGTGTGTGTGTGTAGAAGAAGTGGGGAGCAAATCAGGCAGATTTACTGAACTATACTGCTAAGGGGAGCAGTGAGTCAGACAGGAGAGGTCTGTTGTGCCATATGTGGGCTAGCTCCCTGGCTGGGGATTGAATTCTTGCCACAGTGGTGATAGTGCTGAAACTTGACCCCTAAGCTACCAGGGAGGCCCTCGAACTAAGTAGGTTGCCTTCATGTTTTAAGCTTTAAACTACTTATGATATGATGCAAAATTGCACTTTATAGAAGGTGGGCCAATTTAGCATTTTGGTGGTATACAAGAATAGAAACTTATGTCCTAATAATAAAATACTTGCAAAAGTGGAGCAAAAGCGTCTAGCCCACACCTGTCATGTGTGAGCCACATTTTTACTTCAAGGTATATGTGTAGTCTTACAAAGTGTGAAGGAGATGAATTTTGAAAGTGATTGCAAAAAATGAACATATATGTCAGAAATTTTTTTTTTACTTCTTTTAATATTTTTCAGACTCCTCTTCAATGAATGAAAAGAAGAGGAGGGATCGAGAAGAAAGGCAAAATATCGTCCTGTGGAGACAGCCACTCATTACCTTGCAGTATTTTTCTCTGGAAATCTTAGTAATCTTGAAGGAGTGGACCTCAAAGTAAAGAATCTTCCATAATCTTTTATACAAACTTTATTTACTAATTTTAGAAATTTCAGAAAATAATTTTAGCCATCTGCCCTATCAAAATGGATTAAGTAAGTTTAGGATGTTATAGGAACATTTGTTTTCCTTTCTATAGTTTGAAAAAAAAAAGATTAGGAGAACATACTGCTGTTTGCTCTTTGGGTTATTAACAGTGACTAAAAGTGAGATTTGTTTTTTCTTCTGGCTTTACTTGCAGGAGAAATCAGAACAGTGCACATTAAGTACACTGATTCTTTAGTAGGACAAGGTTCAGGATACGTGGCACTTTTACTGATAATTTGAACCAATGAAAAAGGACTCTACCAAGGAAATGTGTTGTCTTTAAATTTAGTACTTATAAACCCTATATCAAACATCATAAAGAGCAAGTTGAACTTTTATATGCCTTATCATTTTCTGTATTGCCTTTCCAAGTTATTATCTGTAATAAGGACATTTATACTGTACTTACAGTTTATATAGTATTTTGTGACATTTTTAGCTCACTTGATCCCTAAAGCAACTCCATGAAGACTGTAAAGGAAGTATATGATTATTATGATTTTTAAGACAAAGAAACAGAATTAGGTTGGTTGTGAGTGTTGCTAAGATTTAATACCTAAGGAACTCTGACTCAGGTACTCTGACTTCAAGGCTCTTTCCATTATATACTTCTCCCTATTAGTAGTTGGGTTGTAAAAGATAGCCTTTGGTTAAGAGAAAGGTTACAATGGGTTTATGGTAAGAAATTGGTTCTGTACCCATTTGCTTCCCCTGTATCTCCCTTTTGCACTTCAGGAGACCATAGTATTTAAGGACAGAAGAGCTGAACCTGGAAAGAACTGATTCTATACTGAACTAAGTAGCTACTTCAGCAAAAAATTGCTTTGAGAGTGATGAATCATAAAAATGACACTGATATTTCTTTTTTTTTTTAATTTTTAAGATTATGGCATCGTCAAAGCATTGTGTTGTCTTTTTTACTGCTGCTTGCTGTGCTTATAGCTACGTATTATGTTGAAGGAGCTCATCAACAGGTAAGAGGTTCAGCAAGTGTTTCTATTCTCGCACCTTCCATAATATCAGTTTGAAAATGGGACTATTTTAGGTTTCATAGAATTTCTGCCTTCAACAATTATAAGCTTGTTTTTGTTTTTTAAATTTATCTCATTACAGGTATCTTATGTCTAACTTTTAGACCAAATAATGAAAATATTCTTTTGTAGTTCTTGGTTGCTTAACATTTACTTTGGTCTCTATCATTACTTTTTAACCTACAAGAATTTGAATGTAACTTCCCTGATGGTGTTTAATCAAAATAGCTTCCTTTAATCACTACCAAAGTCTTCATAATTTCTACAGTATTCTCCTGCAAACCAGCCAAACAAATGTACTCATCTTACATTGAAGGTTGGGTTTTAGTGTATAAAAAGGAAACTTCATTTCCTGTAATCTGTTAAGTACATTACTAAAGGAAAAATAAGACATTTTGTTCATAAATTTTGTTAAAGTATAAATCATTAATGCATTCCAGTAAAGAATGGTATTTTACAGTTTAAGTTTACCTCTTATCTCATTTCTTTTAAATATCATAAAGAAATCTGTGTGTATTATTAAGAATTTGCAGGGAACTTGGTTAATGAATTTACTTGCCAGTATGAGAGTCTAGAATCTAACATCTAGAATTCTTACAAGTCCATCTCCCAGTAGACTTCAGTTTGTACTTGTTTGAAAAGAATCTTCATCTGAAATATACAGAAATAATTTTCCTCCTTTTCACTTGGATAAGCAAGTTTATGTTCCATTTACAAATATTTATAACAACTGCCTCTCTCACCTCTGTATAGTATGCTTTCTTAAAAGTGTAACTTTTAAATACTTTAAAAATTAAAAATTTTGATTCTCATTATCTCATTAGTAATTTGCATTGTCCTATAAATATAATCGTAATAGTAGGACTTTAAAGGTCTAGAAACAAGAATTTTACTCCAATTAGATATTTTTTCCCATCTTTACCACATACATCACATATTAGAGAGATTATGCCTCCTCAAAGGGTTTTCGATCTTAATAGTTGCTTCCTGTTGAAAACTTACTTTGGTTTGTTTTATTTTGATTCTAGTTTAAAATGCCACATTTCTGTTTAAGAATTCTGGTCTTGTTATTTCACCTGACTACTTTTGTTTTCAGTATGTGCGACGTATAGAGAAGCAGTTCCTTTTGTATGCCTACTGGATAGGCTTAGGAATTTTGTCTTCTGTTGGACTTGGAACAGGGCTGCACACCTTTCTGCTTTATCTGGTAAGAATAACTTTCTTTTAATAAGCAGGATTAAGAGAGATTATGTTTTGATTGGGGTTTTTCCTTTAGAAATTAAATTTTGAGATTTTTATTTATCCTTTGTATTTTTTAAGCATGCTAATCCTCTCAGTGCTTTGATTTAAAATTCTGGATTTTTTTTCGTTTTGGGTTGAAGATTTAAAAAGAGAAGGGGAAAAACCCTAAATTAATTCAGCCAGGAAGTTTTTTTCTTTCCAAGTTGTTGAATAGTAGTTCTCTTGCAGTTGTCATTTTTAATAGTAGAGGTTATATAATTCTACAATTCTGCTTAAAACTTAGAATGAATTTGGATAGTTTGCTTTCTCTATTAATGAGCAAATGAGAAAGTCTTCCCATACACCCTCAAACAATATGTGTACACACACACATAGCTATTTTTGGTATTCTTGTTGAATATATTTGATGAAGCATTACATCTGTAGAACTAATTCCTTTCTTAAACCAAAGTGTTGGGGTTCAAATGATGGGATTAGGTTCAGGGGTTCTAGGATTCCTCTGGGAAAGAATTCAGACATTTATCAGCACAAGGTAAGTTTATTGAGGAAAGGGAAAAAGAAGGGAGTTGCCTGCATAGACACAGGTGCAAAAGTAAGGGATGTTCTTTTACAGTGTTTTTATATAGTTTTTTTTTTTTTTAAAGATTTATTTTATTTATACATACAAGCTGGGGTACAGGCCAGAGATGTGGGGCGGCGAGAGGGCTCACCAGAGACAGAGCGGGTAGCAGAACAGGCAGATCAGAAGTACACTGCTGAGGGGAGCAGTGGGCGAGGCAGGAGAGGTCTGCCACACCATGTGGGATTCTCCCCAGCTGGCCGTCGAACTCGCGTCGCCGCTGCCGACAGCTCCACAGCACAGCGCTCAACCGCTGCGCCACCGAGGAGGCCCGTTTTTATATAGTTTTTTTTTTTAACACATTGTTTGCGGGTAGTTTGCTACTACCAGTCAACTGTAAAACGTATAATTACGTTTCCCGCATACAATGTGTTAATAGTGTTCTTTGATGGAATTATTGTGGAAATTATCATTGCCTTTCGCCTTTTGGTCATGTTAGGTTGTTCTAAGATCAATAATCCCCTTGCCCTCCCCCCCGGCTGATAATCTTTTCTGAACCCACCTCAGTTTTCTGGAAACTTCCATAGCCAGTTTAGTTTAAGATTAATCACATGGTGCGGCAGACCTCTCCTGCCTCGCCCGCTGCTCCCCTCAGCAGTGTATTTCTGATCTGCCTGTTCTGCTTCCCACTCTGTCTCTGGTGAACCCTCTCGCCGCCCCACGCCTCTGGCCTGTACCCCAGCTTGTATAAATAAATCTTTAAAAAAATAAAATAAAATAAATTTTTTAAAAAAAAGATTAATCACCCTTATCCCGACCTCTGCTATTTGTCCTTGTGAGGCCTTCCATCCTAGGTTTTTCTACTCTCACCTTCCATCAAAAGTATAAAATGTGCACATCCTAAAAATGTGTGTGTGTGTGTGTGTGTGTGTGTGTGTACATATTGGTATATGTATTATATTTTACTTTGTTGAAATTAGATAAAAGATAGGTATTCCTTTGAACAATGGCAAATTACTGAAATAAGATCAGCAGTAGGACTAGGGGGTGACAAGCAAGACTTCTATGGCACATAATTTAAATAGGTATTTTCAGTATGGAAATACCTATATATAAGTATGGAGTTGGTGAGTCAATGCTTCATTGAATACTGTGCCTCTGTTGTTTCATTCCGTGCCTGTCCCTGAATAATATATTGAAAATAATTCTATTTTAAAAGCCTTTGATCTGGATTGGTGAAAAGCAATTGAAAAGGTATCATTGCAGTATTGATTGCTGAGTAAAGTTCAATCCTGCACACACTTTCAATCTCTATACTTCACTGAAATCATTCTGAAACAGGTAATATAAATATAAAGGAATGATTGTTCAGAGGGAATGATAGTTATGAATTAATGGTCTGAAGAATAATTTGGGAATTAATGTACAATGTATAACTTCTCCAAGTTTATCAGAATTTTAAAACCTGGAATTTCAGCATCTGTTCATGATTGCTTGCTGATTTTATTCCAAAGAGAGACATAAATCCTTGGAAAATAACCCATTCCAGTGTTTCTTTAATGACTATATTCTTAGACGTATAAAACTACACTAGTGATTGTCTTTTCTAATTGTATTAAAGTTTCTTTCCACAAAAAGTCCTATATGTTTTGTATTGATGCGGCGGATGGCAGAACCCATTTAGAACAGGGCAGAACCCATTTAGAACAGGGCAGAACCCATTTAGAACAGGGTTTCGAGGGTGTCCTTCTCCCTGGCCTGTAACAGTTGGAGTACAGAAATTTGAAACATGCAAGTTTCCTGTTTCTTTTCATATCTGTAGGAAACCTTTATAAAATGACAATTATAAATTGTTGAGATGTACAGCTTCTGAACTGCGGAACTGCCTGATTAGTTCCAAAGACAGGACAATAGTGGGGCAAGAATCTGCCACCTCAAAGTATGTCTTTCGACAGGAGGATTATTTCATGGGAGAAGCTCTGAACACTAGGTGGAAAGTTGTTTTTTATTTTCCACAGTAAGCTTCTCTGAGGAAGATATAATCTTACCTCTTTTCTTTGCAGAAGGAAGATCTTAAATCTGCTTTACTTGGTTTCCCGGAAACTCCCTAACTGTACTTCCCCTTTCTTCCACCCCACCCAAAGTCCTTCTCGTTTAGCCAAACTATTTAAGACAACCTCTGAAACTGGACTTCTGAGGAAGTTTCTCAGTCATGCTGGGTCTTTCCTGTCTATATGGGAGTTGTATTTAGTTTATTTTTTGGCTTTATTAGTCAAACAATCAAAATATTGAGAAACATTGTTTGAAAATGTATCAAGTATATGAAAACATTAGTTTATTTCCATTGGTCCATGTATCCAGTAATGGGCTTAGAAATGGGTATCACAAAATTTGTTTTAGTGAAAAATCAAGTCTTTGATTCCATAAATTAAGTAGTTATTTCTGCCCCTGATCAAAATGCAGGTTTAGTGAACTGTTAGGCTTTTTACAAGTTTAGGAGTAATTCTTCATGAGCTATCTGAAAGAAGGTATCATTCTATACTAAGTATGAAGATATAATCAAGGAACATCAGAGACTGTTGCATTATACACAAAAACTATAAAAACTTTGTGACTTATCACAGCTAATAATAAATTGGGATCCAGGGTAGATCAGGCTGCTCTTTTCAGCACTAGGTAAATTTGATTTTTGTTTGTGAGTAACATTTAGTTATTTTAAATGTTTTAAAATAAATACAGATACAATAATCTGATGTGTATTTTTATGAATGTATAATTCTGGCTGTCATATGGAAGATAGGTTGAAGGTGGAAGAGAACGTTGAAAGTAAAAGTAATCCTTATGAGAGACACAGACTTTCATGAACCCTTAGCAATCACTGATCTTTTTAATGTCTGTCAGTTTTGCTTTTTATAGAATTTCACATAGTTGAAATTAGGCAGTATAAATAAATCTTTTACTTCCTGGCTTCTTTCACCTAACAATATGCATTTAAAGTTCCTCTTTGTCTTTTATGACTGATACTTCTTTTTATCACTGAATAACATTCCATTTTCTGGAATATTGTCACACCACAATTTGTTTATTCACTCACTTATTGAAGGACATAATGGATATCTTTAAGTTATGGTAATTATGAGTAAAGCTGTTGTAAACATTCCTGTGCATGTATTTTTTTGCATGGATGTAAGTTTTGAATTCATTTGGGTAAATACCTAGGGATCCACCATGATCTGTATGCGTAGATCATGTATATTAATTGCTGGTATGTAGGAAAGCAATTGACACTGTATATTAGCATTATATCCTGTAATTGTAATAGGTTCAGGATTTTTTTGTTGTTGGTTCTTTAGGATCATCTACATAGATGATAATCTGTTATACCAATAAAGACAGTTTTATTTTTTCCTGCTCTATTTATGCTTTTGTTTCCCTTTTCTTGTTTTACAACTTTAGCTAGGTCTTCCAATATGATGTTGAGTAGGGTTGATAAGAGACATTATGACTTGTTTCAAAAATTAGACTGCATCTAGTTTCTCACCATTAATCTTTATCAAGCTGATGTCACTTACTTCTTTTCCTAATTTTCAGTCTTAATCATGAATCAGTATTGACTTTTAGACAGTAGTGATCAGAAATGTATAAAAGGCCAATATAGCAAACAAAGTCAGTATTTAAAGGATTGGGGAACAACACGTTCATGTTCAAAAGAAATACAGAGACCTAGCATATGCTATTACTACTTTGACCAGATTATCTTGAGTTGTTAGATCTGTTACTTTAGATACAGTCTTTACCTCCAGCACTCCCTTAATATAATGGGGATAATGAAAAATACCAACCATTTAACAAAAAAAAATTTTCAGCGGAGTCAAGCATGGCTTAAAAGTGAAATTAGAGAGGCTTTCCTAAGTAGGCAAAATTGTCCAATTAGATTTTTCTCCATATGGAGTTTACCTCTTTTGGAAGTATTCATTTAGTTAATTATAACTCATCAAGTGGTAATCTAAAAGTGTTGCTATATTTCCTAAAATATTAGATAACTTGTATATCTGCCTTTAAAATGGAAAAGTTGCCTTAACATTTGTTTATGAATAATTTAATTTCTATTTTCAGATAGAATTGAAAAGCTATAACAATTCAGTTAAGTCCTCATCACTTTTTTTTTGAAGATTTATTTATTTATGCATCCAAACTGGGGTATAGGCCAGAGGTGTGTGGGGGGTATGTGTGAGAGGATTCACCAGAGACAGAGTGGGAAGCAGAACAGGCAGATTGACTGAAGTACACTGCTGAGGGGAGCAGCGGGTGAGACAGGAGAGGTCTGCTGGACCATGTGGGATGCTCACTGGCCAGGGATCGAACTTATGCTTCAGTGGCTTCTGATAGCTTCATAGTACTGAGACTTAACCCCTGTGCCACCAGGGAGGCCCCAAGTCCACATCACTTTTTTAAGCATTGGAAGAGTAGTCATTTATTCTGCATTAGTTTAATTATATAACCAATAGGGAGGCCTCCCTGGTGGCGCAGTGGGTTAAGTGTCAGCCTATGAAGCTATCCGCAACCACTGCAGCAAGAGTTCAATCCCCGGCCAGGGTGCTTCCCACATGGTGCTGCAGACCTCTCCTGTTTGACCCGCTGCTCCCCTCAGCAATGTACTTCAGTCAATCCACCTGTTCTGTTCCCCACTTTGTCTCTGGTGAATCCTCTCACCACCCCACACCTCTGACCTACACCCCAGTTCTTGTATGCATAAATAAATAAATCTTTTTTAAAAAATAAATAAAAAATCAATAGGGAAAAATGGCATAGCTAGTCACAAAGGAAAAGCTAAATATTATTTATGCAGAAATAGTGCATAGCCAGAGCAGAAGAGATAAAGGGAAGTGTGAGGTTCTCCCTGATGGCCTAGGAGTTGCCATCACCACTTCAGCCTGAGTTCATCCCCAGGCAAGGAGCTAACCCATATGGTACAGCAGACCCCTCCTGTCTTGCCTGTTCTGCTCCCCTCTCTGTCTCTGGTGAATCGTCTCACCACCCCCACACCTCTTGACTACCCCCCAGTTCTATGCAAAAATAAATAATAATAATTAAAAAAGAGGAAAGTGAATGGATTCCTTCTAAAGACTTGAGAGGAGTTAGTCAGGCTTCTAGTTTAGTTGGTTTTTTCCATTAACTTTAATAGTCAACAATTACTGGCTCCAGGAGATCTGTTAATCCTCTGAAATGCTTACATGTTATTATGTGTCTTTGCAAATATGCATTTTTCTGTCAGAAATACGTATAAGTGTTCATCAGATTCTCCAAAGACTAACTCGTTAAGAAGCTAATACCCACTCTAGAACTGTTTTTAAGAATATGTCTATATTTAGCTGCCACTAGGTGGCATTGCTAATACAACCAATGTGCTGCATTATGTCTGGATGGCTTTGAAATCCACAAAATAGCTCTACTTAGATTGGAGGGATATCCTATTATTTATCTATATTCACACCTGATTTATCTATTTATCTATATTCGGCTATATTCAGCAGGTGAGTGAAAATAAGTTTTCTTAATAGTCTCCAATTCATTAACTAGGTTACCAGTTATCAGTGACCCTCTCTCTCCATTGTGACATGTATATTTACATATGAGACATACCCCCATTTCCTTAAATGGGTCTTCTTCCTATTTCCAAGATATCTTTACTTTTGTAACACTGTATTACTGCCTTTCTCTCAAAAAAACCATCTTCATAAACTTTCAGAAAAACAGAAAGTTTGTCACCAGCAAACATGCTCTAAAGAAAATACTAAATGTGTTCTTTGAACAGAAGGAAAGTGATTCTAGGCCTCCCTGGTGGCGCAGCGGTTGGGCGCAGCGCTGTGGAGCTGTTGGCAGCCCTGATGCGAGTTCAACTCCCGGCCAGGGAGATCCCATATGGCGCCGCAGACCTCTCATGCCTCGCTCAATGCACCTCTCAGCAGTGTTTCCGTCGATCTCCCTCTTGTGCTCACCACTCTGTCTCTGGTGAACCCTCTCGCTGCCCCATGCTTCTAGTCTGTACCCCAGCTTGTATATATAAATAAACAAATCTTAAAAAAAAAAGAGAGATTCTACGTGGAAACCCATAGATTCAAGTACAGATAAATAGAGTAAGAAAAGGTAAGTTTAAATTAATATAGTATTAAAACAGTAACGTCAGTATAATGTCGAGATTTACAGTGTAGAGAGAGAATTAAAATACATGATCTACAAATCAGATGTGAGATGATTGAAATTAAATTATTCTAAGGCCTTAGCATTATCCTGGAAAACATAAGCTACTAATTTATCAAGACTTTAATAAACAAAAATTTATAATCTTTAGGGTAAGCACTGCAATAATACATAACTATTAAGCTAATAGGGAGAGGTAAAATTTTAGTTAACTTTTAAAAGTCAAGCCAAAAGAGGGGAAGGAGACAAATGGAACACAGGCCAGGACACGCAGGATAACGTTAGATTTAGTAAATCTAAAATGGTAGATTTAAATTTAAATATATCAATAATTATGTAAAATCTAAATGGAATAAATATTCCTTCTAACCCAAATGTAAAAAATTTCAACTCTTTGCTCTGTTTAAGTAGATACCTAGAATATGAATATACACAAAGATTAAGAGTAAAAATATGGAAAAAATAAACCGTTCATTGTCAACCAAGAGACAGCTTATGGGGCCTCCCTGGTGGCGCAGTGATTGAGCGCTGCACTGTGGCACTGTCGGCAGCGCGCCATGCGAGTTTGATGCCCGGCCGGGGAGAATCCCACATGGCGCAGCAGACCTCTCCGGCCTCACCCGCTGCTTCCCTCAGCAGTGTATTTCTGATCTGCCTGTTCTGCTCCCCACTCTGTCTCTGGTGAACCCTCTCACCGCCCCACGCCTCTGGCATGTACCCCAGCTTGTATGTATAAATAAATAAATCTTTAAAAAAAAAAAAGAGACAGCTATGCAGCTATATTGAAATCAAAGTTGAGTGTGAGGAGGCAAGAAGTTTTAATAGATAGAATGCATTCTTTCTTAATAAAAAATTCCATTAACTAGGAAGATACAATAGTTCTAAATTTCTATTCATCTAATAACATTTATCTAATGTTAATAACATCTAATGTCTAATAACATCTAATAACATTCATCTAATAACATCTAATAACATATGAAAAACAAAACTTGGCAGAAGTACAAAGAAAAGTGGATAATTTTCATAAACTTGGAGAACAGGGGCGTATAGCATAGTTTCTGGATACAAGACCAATATATAATAGCAACTGTATTTCCATGTACTATCATAAACATTTAGAGAATGACTATTTTAAGAAGGTATTTATAATAGCATTTTTTTAAAGCAAAAATCTAGAAATCTAGTAAAAATATGCTTAACCTCTATATAAAGTATTGTTGGAAGGGAAAAGATCTTGATAAAAAGAAGCATTATAACATGTCTGTTTTAAAGGATAAGATGTCATCTGTTGGTTCTTCCCAGTTTTATCTACAAAATCAGTACAAGACTAGTCAAAACTCATATGGCTATTTTTTTATGGAAATTGCCAAACTTATTTTTAAAGATTTTAATTCAGCAGCTATATAATAAGTAACATTTATTAACAATCAAATAGAATATATTCACCCCATTGTGTGTTTCTGTTGATCTGGACAGGACATACCTATGTCTGTAATAATTCATTCAGTTGTATTCACTGTTTGCTTTTCAATATGTGCTTAAACAAATATTCTGTTTTATTACATAGTTCTCTTTTATTTTAGAATTATATAGTCATTTTTACATAAGTATATCTGGGTAATATCTATAGTTATTTTAAATTGGCATCTAACTATTATCTAAAATAAAAAATACTACCGTTTTTTCTGAAACTCTTTCACACTAGCACCAAGAACAAATGGATTGTCTTGCGTATTCTCAAAAAATTGAGTTTTTTAAAATAAAACCATCAATGTTTTAATTTCAATTCACTTCATAAAGTGAATATTAGCAAAATATTAGCATACTATATGAATTATAAAAGATATTGGGCATATAAAATGGAAGGTATTTGCCATTATATAGTAATTATTTTGGGGGCAGTGTGATAAGTACTATCTATCATAGTGATATTACACAAACTGTTCTTGCATCTCCAAAGTAGGGAGGAATAAGTAGGAAACGTTTATGAAGATGATTTTGTTGAAAGAAAGGCAGTTATACAGTGTTACAAGCGTAAAGACATCTTGGAAATGGAAAGAAGACCCACTTAAGGAAATAGGTTGGTACCAGATTGTGGAAAGCTTTGAAAGTCAGAGTAGGGAGTTTTATTTTATTTTATATGTCATAGTTATTCAGACAAGCACTAACATGTTTTTTCAGAACATTACTCTATTACTCTTGCAGCATTGTGAAGTGCAGGTTGGGTGGGTAAGAAACTAGAAGTCCAGTAAGAAGATAGTCGTCGAAGTGAGATGATAATTAGTTGACTAAAGCAGGAACAGAAGGAAGGTTTTCAAATCTGGGAACCTGGCTAATGTGTGGGAGTCAGCTCAAGTTAAAAAATACTATACTAAATATGAACTTCACTTCAGAAATACAAGCTTTTGAGAACAGGAATTTCTTCTCCTTTGCTTTCTGTGATATTCAAGTCTCTAGAACAGGATCTCACACATACTGGCTGCTCAATAAATATATGTTGACTAAAATAATATAAAATATTTGAAAAACCCTATGGGGAGGTTAGGCAGAATAAGTGGACTTCCTTTATTAACAAAACAGTCTAACATTTGAGTATCATTTGTGACTGTTGATGAAAAATGATCTAATTATATATAAATTTATTTTGCATTGGATACTATTGTATCCTCTTTTTTTTCCACTAGCAAATAAAACTACATCTGTTCTCTGCTTCATAAATAACATTTTACATGCCCTTTGCATTAAACTTACTTAAATTTAGATCAACAAGAGATACAATGATTGATTCAACATGTGATTTTAGGCTTTTTAATTTAGTTTATATCAAACATGCTTATGATCTCTGTTTTATCTGTATAGGAAGGTATGTTTTGTTTTGATATAGAAGAATTCTTTCTGAGTATCAATTTAGAGATGAAATGACATTTTTAAATTGCTATTCTTATTTTATTTCTTGTCTAGACATCTTTTTGTTGCATTGTTTGATGTCTATTTCATGAGCAAATTTTGCCTTGCAAGTAGTACAAAGTACTGATTTCATTTACTGTACTCATGTTTTTTACAAGTAAATCAGATGCAAACAAGATTCTGTGTCTGGCAGATTTTGCCAAGATAGTACGGTCTAAGCTCTCTTGGATATTAATCTCTAGAAATCCATTGACAAATTTATTTTAGTCTTAGCAAACATGTAACAGGTTTCTTTTTAGAAGATTCAGGATATAAGTAATCTAAGAATGCTTATTTATTTACTCATGGAAATTATGCACAGAGTTAATAGAATAAGAGAACATAAGTGTTTTTCATGCATCTCTGAGTTTGTATGAATAAAAATTTCCATCTTAGTAGTGGTCTGACTGAGAACTAGGCAGCCCAGAGGTCATCACTTTTTCTGTTAAAAGGCAAGAAAGTAAATATTTTAGGTGTTGCTGGCATCTCTTGCAACTTCTCAGATTTGTTGTTGTAATGAGAAAACATCCAAGGCCAGTGTGTAAAGGAATGAAAGGCTTTTCAATCAACCTTTGTTCACAAAGTATAAGTGACTGGCTGGACTGGTCTGCAGGCTGTAGTTTGCTAACTCTTGCTCTGATTTATGGAATGACAGTTGTACTCCAGAAGAATCATGTTGAGCCTTCGAGCCTTAGTGAGTTAGCCAGCCTCTAAGGATTGTTATCTGACACTTGTGCATTTGATTCATTGGTCTGCCAAAAGAGGATTATCATTTCTCTCTTCCAGGTGATACTAGACTTAACTTGATGTTTTAGAAAAGAATATGCTTGAGTAGTCCAGAAAACTGTCAAAACTGACAAGGGAAAACTGTCATACTTTTCATGAAGAAAAAAGGGGAAGAATTTCTTTCAGAAAAGGTGCTTGATGACAGCTAGAATGGGTTCTAATTTCATGTTTTAACCATTGATGTACACCGTTATTAAATACCAGTTTTTACAACATTGCATTCATTTTGAAAATAATTTATAGATTAAGTTTAGATTGTTATAAACAACTGGGATTTCATTAGCCACATTAGAATTATTGCCATTCTAGAAAAATATGATTCATAATTCTGTAAACAACCAGATTAACAAAAACAGGAACTTTGGTACTTGATAGTGACAAATGTATCTCAGTCGTGCTCCTTATATGCATGCACATTATTACTCATCAAAATACAGGAGAAGCAGATGATTAAAGAACATTTTTAAACTGTATGTGCCATTGATGATTTATAAAGTCTATTCTGTTCAACAATAACAAGGAGAATGAGTCCTTAGGCAAGAATTTGCAAGTTCCGTGTGATATTTGATGTGAGCAGTTTTGGACACTAGGTGGCGCAGTTTCCTGGAGAAAGATAAAGTCCTGTATCCTTTCAGATAAGCCTAACTCCTAGACAAAGAACTCTAAGAACAAAAACTAGCAACAATCATTTTGCAGTTTTAAAAGGCATCCAAATATTGGTAGAAGGATGAGTATATTTTACAGATGTATTTTCTCTTTGTCCTGTATTTTAATTACTGAATTTCTTGACCTTTGAAGCTTAAACATGTTGGGGACAGGGTACCTTAATGTTGTCTCATCTAAATGGCAGTGGGATATAGAAAATTTTTGGAACTATTTAATTTCATTGTAGAATAAATAAGGTCTTATTAGAAGCTATACCATCAGTGTGTTATTCTGTGAATGGTATTTATGAGTCATTTGTTTAACATAATTATTTTAATAGAATATTTGTTATAAAATAAAGGTTAGTTTTGAGATATTTGCACCTGTGTTAGATTCGGAAGTCTATTTCTGCTTTAAGGTTTAGGATTATTTCAGGGCCTCCCTGGTGGCGCAGCGGTTGAGCGCTGCGCTGTGGAGCTGTGGGCAGCGCGCGATGGAAGCTTGACGCCCAGCTGGGGAGAATCCCACATGGTGTGGCATGCCTCGCCCTGCCTCGCCCGCTGCTCCCCTCAGCAGTGTGTTTCTGATCTGCCTGTTCTGTTCTACTCTGTCTCTGGTGAACCCTTTCGCCACACCACGCCTCTGGTCTGTACCCCAGCCTGTATGTATAAATAAATAAATCTTTAAAAAAAAAAAAGAAGGTTGAGGATTATTTCATCCCTAAAACAGGTAGTAATAAAAAGTGTACATTTAAAAAACCTGACATCTTGATTGTTCAGATAGTTACAGAATACCTTTCTGAATATAGCAGTTTCCTTTATGAACAAGTGCATTATAGTATGTCTATAGTAGTTATAATATGCTGTTATAGAATCTTTTTCCAGAGTAGCAGACGTTTCTTATATTTTTTTACTCTTGGCTATTTATTGCCTTAAGTAAATGTTATTTGGGAAATTGAAATGAAATAGTAAAGTAGAGTCATTAAGGGAAATATTGTCGTGACTGTTTAATGTCATGAAATGGAATAATTCCATTTAAAATCCTAACCAACGTCTTCATTTTTTTCTTGCTTATTAAATGCTCACCTGTCTGTTCCTCTCTAAAACAAAAAAGAGAAGTTGCCAAAAGTAAGGTTCTGATGTGACTTGATTATGCTGTGTATAAGCATAATGACTAGATACAGGCATGCAGTGTGAGTCAGGGATCTTGCGGGAAGACCAACAGGCCCGTCTTTTAAAAAGTCTGTTTGCCGTGGTTTTTTTTTTTTCCTTTTTTTTCTTTTTCTTTTGATGAGGGCATGATAAGCCCTTCTCCCTGTCTTTACCCAAGGAATGACTCATCTAGTAACTCTTATGAGCATCACCACATCAAAAGAAGGAAACTAAGGTCTCCTGGACATAAGGCTGGGATTTTTGCCAAACAAAAGAAGTATGCACAGACTGGATAACTTCCTGCCTTTAAGTCAACTGTTTATTAAAGTGTACTTAAATAAAAGCTGAGACGATTCAGTTCAGCTGAAATCTGATCTGTGGGGGATAAATTTTAAACAATTTAGGTTAGCCTTTTTTTCAGCTCTCTATATATATGTGGCCCATTTCTCCTGAACATTAAATCAACTTTATGATTAAAAGTTGCTTAGGTTTAGAGAGGAAAAGTGCAACACATCTTTATTAGTGGATTAATTCAGTATAATAAAAATTACTTCTTATAATTTGGAATATGAACTATAAAGTTGAAGGGGTGTTTTTGTTGTTTGAATTAGCCTTTTTATTCTTATAACATTTTTTACCTTGTAATTCATATATTTCTGCCCTATTATAGGTTATCCAGGCATTATCATCATTATTACTAGGCTTTTCGTCAAATGAGGAATGTAAGGTAGAACTCTAACTATACCTTGTAAGTTATTAACAGATTGAAAAAGCTAAAACCCACATTAACTAATGCCCACTTTACTGTCTTTTGACATACTCTACTATATTTTATAGAGAGGGACCAGGATATAAATACTAACTAAAAGTGTCCATTTGGAATCAGTGGTTTGATGTCACCTTTCTAGAATTATTTGCTGTAGACTATAACCTTAGGTAAGTTGTTTTCTGACTATAACAGAAAAATAATGACTAAAAGAATTTGAGAAGTAGAATTCCTGTTTGAAAGCATTTCTGAATTCCCCTAACAGTTAGATGTTAAGAAAAAGTTTTGCAAGTCATACAGACAGACATTTCTCATCTTCTTTCATTTATTTATCGCCGAGATATTCCTAATGAATCACATTCCAGACTAACCACTGACTCCTTTTGTTCCTCAGTGAAGGAGTTTGGCAAATAAATGTTTTCCCAGTGAATCAGCATAGTATTCTTGATTTTATTACCTTTGCTCTAAATTTTCCAGACAGAACTAATTGGAAATTTTGCCTTTGGGATCTCACTTGACTTCTGTTTATGGATGATGGACTAGGCTATGAATTGACATTACAGATTTGTACAAACAATGCCACTCTTTAGGAATGTTTTATCAGTTCTGAGGGAACTGCCCAGGGTAAAGGAATGTCTGACCACTCATCTCCCCTACAGAAACTCATACACACACATACTGTACTCTTAAATGTAATATCCTTCATCTTGCTTGAGAAGAGACTTGGCTAAATTAGGCTCATAATTAATATGACCTTCATAGATTTTTAGTTTTTAAAATAATATCTCTAGAAAAAAGGGCCTTAAAATAAACCCACTGGTAAAGTTCAAGATCCAGAAAAGAAATGAGGCATCAGTACACAAATAGTTTGTCATTTTTATAGGTTTTTCTTGGGGGGGGTGGGGGAGAGATTAAGGTATGAATATCCGACACCTTCCTTACAAAGCCCTAATTTGTGTTTGTGGCAGCAGAATGTCTTTTCTCAGGGCTTCTATATGTACTACATTATTATCAGGGCACTACTTAGAAATTCCCTTCACTACCAGGTTACTAAATTTTGTGTGATATAATTTCAGGAATGATAATTTTAGATCTTTTAGACAGTTTTTTTAAGTTCTAAATTTCTCTTAATAGTAGTATATTACTGGGCCTCCCCGGTGGCGCAGCGGTTAAGCGCTGCACTGTGGAGCAGTCGGCAGCGGCGACGCGAGTTCGACGCCCCGCCTGGGAGAATCCCACATGGTGCGGCAGACCTCTCCTGCCTCGCCCGCTGCTCCCCTCAGCAGTGTATTTCTGATCTGCCTGTTCTGCTCCCCGCTCTGTCTCTGGTGAACCCTCTCCCCGCCCCACAGCTCTGGCTTGTACCCCAGCTTGTATGTATAAATAAAAAAAAATAAATAAATCTTTAAAAAAAAATAGTAGTATATTACTATTCCCACAGCTAGAATTATCTCAGTGTTTTTCTATCATTGAAATTTCCTCTTTCATACTCTTTATCAAAGACTATAAATTGTAGAAATATAACTTACAAAATTTATCTGCAAGAATATTTTTGAGTTAAAATACTTTTCCACAGACAGAAATCTGTATTTGCTTTTGTTAGAAATCTTACCCTGTGACCTGACTAGGGCTTTGCTTCTCACCCAGACATGCTCTTGCATAGTCAACCACTACATCTATTATCCTAGACAAGGCAAAATTACTCTGTTATCAAATCTTGGAAAATATAATGTAATACAGCTCTTGAGACTCGATATATGGGCTTTAAACTGAAGCAAAATCAGATGTCTAATATTTCGGTAATGGCTGACTATCTTATTGAGTTGCCTTCATTTAGAATGACTGTACTGACTTTTTAAAAATGACCCGAAGACCCATCATTTTGATGTGACTATAACATTTCATCACAATCATAAAGTTTAACCTCCTTGTCATGAAAGGGAATTTCCATTGGCATGAATTAAGACTTCTCAGGAGCTAAGTGTGCAGTTACGTGTGTGTTAACTTGTCATCTGTTGGCTAGAGCTTCCTATCCTGGGAAATAACAATATGGCTATAGGGCCTTCCTGGTGGCACAGCTATTGGGTGCTGCGCTGTGGAGCTGTCGGCAGCGGCGACGCGAGTTCGACGCCTGGCCAGGGAGATTCCCACATGGAGCGGCAGACCTCTCCTGCCTTGCCCGCTGCTCCCCTCAGCATTGTATTTCTGTCGATCTGCCTGTTCTGCTCCCCACTCTGTCTCTGGTGAACCCTCTCACCGCCCCACACCTCTGACCTGCACCCCAGCTTGTATGCATAAATAAATCTTAAAAAAAAAATATGGCTATATACAGCTATCTGACTTCCTTCAATTACCACCACAAAGACTGAAGAACCCTTTCCTTTAAGGATCAGTAACTATATCACGCATTTGCCACTTTCCTTAAATAGTACTCCTTGTATTAAACTTTACCTTTCTACATGGCACATCTTTGAAATGTACTGAGGCTCATTTTATATCACAGCTTGTAGTGTGTCTTGGTGACTGTTCCATGTGTATGTGAAAACAACATGTATGCTATTTTTCAGTGGATTGTTCCATATGTTCAAGTCTTCTATAGTCATACAGTTTTTCACCTTATTGTTCTACCAACTAATAAGAGAAGGGTTTTGAAATTTCCAAATGTAATTGTGGATTTGTTTATTTCTCCTTTTAGTTCTTCAGGTTTTCATTTATGTATTTGATACTTCTGTTAGACGCCTATACATTTAAGTGTGTTCATTCTTCCTGAGAGTTAGCTCTTTTATCATATGGAATATCCTATTCATTTCTAGTAATAGTCCCTATCCCAAAGTGTACACTATCTGATATTCACAGACACTCCATCTTTTTTATGATTATTTTTAAATGGTTTATCTTTTTTTCATACTATTCTTTTTAGGTCTTAATTTTTAAAATAGATTCTTATAGACAACAGGTACTTCTTGCTTTTTAATCCAGTCTGACACTCTCTGCTTTCATTTACAATTAAAATGGTTGGATTAAAGTCTGCCCTCCAAATTGTTTTGTCCTGCCTATTTTTTCCCCTCTTCCTACGTTCTTTTGCACATATAACTGCCTTACAATAGTATATTTTGTTTTCTTTCTCCAGTGTTTTATGTTGTCTAACATTTTGCTGGAAACAGCTGGTTTTTTTTTTAAAGATTGATTTATTTATGCATATAAGCTGGGGCATGGGCGCCAAGAAGGTTCACCAGAGACAGAGTGGGGAGCAGAACAGGCAGGTCGATGGAAATAAACCGCTGAGGGGAGCAGCGGGCGAGGCAGGAGAGTTCTGCCCCGCCATGTGGGAATCTCCCCGGCCAGGCATCAAACTTGTGTTGCCACTGCCAACAGCTCCACTTCCGCTGCGCCACCGGAGAGGCCCGAAACAACTAGTTACTTTGTACACGCCTTTGCGTACATTAAAATTTCTATCTGGTATCACTTTTCAGTCTGAAAACACCTTTTTATAATTTATAAGTTTCATAATTTATAATTCCTGATAGATAATGTATAGCTTTATCCACTCTGATTACTTTTAAGATTTTTTCATCATTACTGAGTTATAGCAATTTGTGATTATGATGATTTCAATATTTTACTTTCTTTGAGTTACTTCTGATGTTGAGTTTCTTTTAATATTAAGTATTTGTTGAGGTAACATTGGTTTACAACATTGTATGTTCTCGGGATATAGGTTCATGGCTTTTTGAGTTTCTCGTATCTTTAGGTTGATATTTTTCATCAAATCTTGAAACTTACCATTATTTATTAAAGTATTTTTCTGTGTGACCCCTACCCCTCTCTTCCTGTCTTTCTGGGATTCCAGTTACATGGTTAGAATACCAGCATTTAGAATAGTTAGTATTATACCTCAGGTCACTGAGGTAGTATTTCTTTCATAGCCTTTATTTTCCTTTGTCCTTTAGCTTATGCCTTTTCTTCAAGTTCTCTGATATTTTTCTACTGCATTATTTAATTTGTTGATAATCTATACAATGAATTTTTCTCTTCAGGTATTTTATTTTCAGTTCCAGAAGTTTTATTGTTTATTTTTTTTATATACTTTCCATTTCTTTCCTCATTATATTTATTTTTTCCTTTGAATCAGGGATCAACAAATTTTTTTTCTGTAAAAAGCCAGTATAAATATTTTTTACTTTGTAGGTCATAGAGTCTCTGTCAGAACTATTGAATTTTGCCATTGTAGCACGTAACTAGTCTTTGAAACTTTATAAAACAGATGGTAGACCCATGGACTGAAGTTTGCCAACTGCTATCCTAAATCCTTGTGAGCATATTTATATTCACCATTTTTTAGTCCTTGTCTGCTAATTCCACTATCTCTGTCATTTCTAAGTCTGTCTTTATTGACTAATTTAGTTACTTATGGCTAGGTCGTATTTTCCTGCTTCATATATTTAGTTATTTTATGTTGGGTATTGTTAACTGTTAAAGTTTTGTTGTCTTCCTTTATGGAGTATCAATTTTTTGTTTTAGTAGACTGTTACCTGTGGATCAGTTTAATCTCTCTAAGACTTATAAAAAAAAAAAACCACACACCTGTTATGGCCTGTCAAGAATAGATTTTAGTCTAGGCTCTTTTCAAGGTCTTCCATGAATGCTGAGTCTCTAATGTAACTGGCTGAAACTCAAGTGTTTCTAGCCCTGTGTGAATTCAAGGACTCGATAGTTTTTAGTTACCTGCATGCAACTCTATATGCCAGAGTTTAAAGGGGATGCCCATGCATAGTTCTAGAAGTCCTAAAATTCCTGTGGTTCAACGTCTGAAAATAATTGTTCTGTATATATTGCCAGATTTGTAGTTAGTCACCATACACATAAAAGTCTGTACCAGTTACTTCATGATGTGAGGTAGAAGAACTTCAGGCACAGGCCAGGATCTTTAGCCTGTATACATATTAGTAACAGCATGACCCCATTAGAGCTAGAACCTACTCAGTACATTATTATGTTTTGTGGTAGTTCATGCTTTATTTACACTGTTTGTCTTTATTCTTTCTTCATTTAGTATGGCTAAAATGGACTTTTCCCTATTTGATAGATTGTGGTACAATTTATAGGTTTTATAAAATACTCAGTGAGTATTTATAAATTTTAATTCTTCTAATCAAAAATTGTTTTTTTAGTTTTTGTATTGGGATTTTTCATATAAACTAATATTTTAGACAAGTGAATTATATTTAGGTTAATAATAACCTATAACATTGAAAAGAACTTGTGAGGTTTCCTATCATTAACCAGAGTTTAAACTAAAATGTCAAGGTACAGGCTAAAGGGACTCTTTGAGAATGAACAAAGGACAAGAAGCTGAGTTATTCATGTTCATTCTGTCTGGGAACCACCACATCTGCTTCTAAGGCTGAGTAATTATGACTTATTAGTGTGGTTATGGAAAGTATATATCAGCTGTGTGAACGAACAATCCTTTCTTTAGGGAAAAAATTCTCATCAGATGCTGAAAATTTCCTTTTTAAGAATCAGTTACAATTAAAACTGTGAATGAGTCTTTAATCATGTTGTATAATATATTTAATCTGATGGGGTACATATCTGTATTTCTGGAATAGAAATATAGTTTTTTTCCTATTCTGTGCATACCAGAAATCTCATTAATTTAGAACCCAGAACAGTTTGATTTTTGTTCACTTAGAGTTCGTTTCTAGAGTTCAGGGGTAGACTGTCCCTATAGCCTATAAGGGACAGTTATGTGTTTATGTCAAGGACAAACTCTTGAATTTCTTCTGTTTTACTTATATCACATTTTTATTTTGTGGTTTCAAATATTACAGGTAGAAGTTATAGGTTTTTTTTTAATTTTACCTGAAACTATAAGTATACAATTTATGTAGACTCATCTGTCCAGAAGAAAGCTAATAATTTATTATTATTATTAATTAAATTCTTTTTTTAGAAATCTAATAATTCAGTGCCAAGTATAGAATTTCATTTCTTAGATTTTATCTGAGCACAAAATGCCTGTCACATTTTGGGAGAAATATTGCTTATATTTATGAGTATCTTTCATATTAACTAGATGCTGAGCACTTTATTTAAACTAATTTAAGCTTTACAGTATCCCTAAAATGTAGGTCCTGAGGGTATTTTAGTATTCCCATTTTTTAGAGGAGGAAAGTAAGACTCAAAAGTTAAGTGGCAAAGACCAGAACATGAGCCAAAACAAATATGCTCTAGAAGTTATGCTTATGACCACTCTGTGATAAATTTTGTCTGTAGGATGGCTTCAAAATAAATACTTTTCATATGTGTTAGAGCAACATATTAAGAATGTCCAAGTTTTAGCTTTCACACTTCATGAGCAGTTTGGAAATTGGCATTATATTTTATTGACATTTAGTTATATTTGGAGTTTTTGCACTTTGTTGCAAAATAAAACCATGAGTCTAACTGAGACCCAGAAAGATTAAGTAACTTATCTGAGATTGCTTTTTTATGATTCTTTTGTAACAGGGTGGTCCCCATAGAAAAAGGTCAGAAATTTTAGCATTCTCCCATTGATTATTAACCTAGTCTATTAAGACCTAAGCTATTTGAACTCTGAAGGAGCGTGTTTAAAACAGTTTTCCACCTCCGCCTATTGAATCAATCTGTGCGGAGGACCCAGGAATTTATAGTTTTAATAAACTCTCTCTGAGTATGTTCTTACACAGACCCCTTCCCTCCATGTTGGCATAATGTGCATTGTATATAAACCTTTATCACACATGTAAATTTTGATCTTTTTTAATTGTGTGGTTACAGTCACTTGTAATATTTTCAAAATGAAGGTAGAAAGTGGCACAAAGCCTTCCACAGAAAAAACAACTTTAAGAGCAAAACTCCCTGGTACTGGTTCCACTGTTTTATTTTTGTTTTGGGATCTCAGTGGAAGAGATAAGGTTGATTCATCAGCTGTTTTTAAGTAAGGACCAAAGTGGTATTCTTAAATTAAACCTAAAGGAATAAGGCACACCAAGCTTTTATCACAGGAAATGACATTGTTCCAAATGAGAAATAAGGACAAATGAAATCAGAATCAAGCTAGAAATCATGTGGTTTCCAGAGGCTAGGGTTGGGGGAAGGAAAATGACTACGAAAGGGCTCAAGGAAACTATTTGTGATGATAGAAATGGCCTATATCTTCACCGGTTGAAGTTATAAGGCTGAATATACTCTTCATAACTCACTCAACTATAGACCTAAAAAAAAGTGATTCTTAGTTGTAAACTATGCCTCAAGAAATCTGAATTTTTTTTAAAGATTTATTTATTTATGCATAAAAGCTGGGGCCAGGCCAGAGGCATGGGGCAGCGAGAGGGTTCACCAGAGACAGAGTGGAGAGCAGAACAGGTAGATCGATGGAAATACACCGCTTGAGGGGAGCAGCAGGTGAGGCAAGAGAGGTCTGCTGCACCATGTGGGAATCCCCCGTCGGGCGTCGAACTTGCGTTACTGCTGCTGACAGCTCCACCGCACAGCGCTTAACTGCTGCGCCACCAGGGAGGCCCTGAATTTTTATTTTAAAGCAAACAAGGAAGAGATTCTGGGAAAGGTTATTTTTATCAAATTTCTAGTTGCATCTTGAAATATCTAATTATATTATTGTTCTTTAAAAGCTAACATTTTTCTGTTAATATAGAGTAATTCAGGTACTGTGAAAGTAACTGTATTGATAATTCCTTTGTCGTTACATTTCTCATCAAAAGTTTCTCATTTGTTTTATAGGGTCCACATATAGCTTCAGTTACATTAGCTGCTTATGAATGCAATTCAGTTAATTTCCCTGAACCACCCTATCCTGATCAGATTATTTGTCCAAATGAAGAAGGCACTGAGGGAGCCATTTCTTTGTGGAGCATCATCTCAAAAGTTAGAACTGAGGCCTGCATGTGGGTAAGATATTCATTTTCATATTTGTCTAAAATTGACCTTCCCTGTCTTGATACTTTGTTATACTTCATTGAAATTGAATTCAGGCAAATACTAAGTAGATTATTTATGAAGTCACTTGCTATCTACTTCCAATAAAAAGGTAACTCTCAGAAAACTTTTCCTGTTTGTAAATGGTATTCAGAAGGTAGCCATGAAATTATAGGTACCACGAGGCAATTGATCCCAAGTAGACACCAGGGAAAAAGAGTATAAATGATGCAACTAAACTACTCTGCAACATTTCACCAGTGCCTACCTATCTGAAAAATACATGATGAGCAGTTATATCTCAGTCAGATTGGTAAATATTGTATGTCTCAACTCCTGAATTGAAATACTCTGTGTTTATTCTTAGAGGACTTATTTCACATTATTAGTTATTATAATAATAAAATAAGGTTGGACATGTCTTAATAAAGCAAGTTTTACTGTAATAGAGGTATCAGACTATATGATTGTATTTGATGATCACATACATATACAAATATTTACTTTTGTATTTGTGGATAGTTGTGCAAATTACTGTTTTTATGGTTTGCTTAAGTATATTTTGGGAAGGCTTTCAACATGTTCAGCGGCACATTGTTTTAATCCACACAAAGTATTCTTTTTCCTTTTCTTGGCCTAAATTCATTTAAATGTCTGTCTTTCAGGAATAGCTCATTTCACAAAGGCTTCTGTTACTATTTAAATTATTTTCTAGTTCATTATTTGAATTGTTGTATTTTTTCCTATGAATTTTTTTCTATGTTCCCTTTAATTCCCTATAATTATTTTCGCTTTTTTTGTTTGTTTCTGATCAAATAAAAATGTGAAACAGATCACATGAAAACCTTAACTAAAATGAACATGATGACTGTGTCCACAGAAGGGACAGAGTTTTCAGACATGTTTAAGTTTTAGCGATTATGTTGTATTTTTAAAAGAATTATAAGGGAAATGCCATACATCAAGTTTGTTGAATATGAAAGACAGGAAAAATTGTCATGTTTCCTGCTACTCATTTATAAACACTGGAAACAAGTTCATTGTACTGGTTGCATATGTTTTATAAATTTGACCACATTAGTCTTTTGATGAAAAATTATTAAAATAACATAAGATTCTTGGAACATGCTCAAAAGGAGCAATATGTATATACACTATTTTAGTTTTCAATTTGTCCTTTCAAAAATGATTTACATGGCTGAATTAGCACTAGTGGTAACAGAGAAAAATTTCCATCATAACTGGCAGTGATAACTGCCTCTCTAAACTCCCAGAGTGCATATTGTCTGTAGCCGCACATTTGGCCTTACTCCAAACATGCCCTAAATTAGTTAACTTGGCTAACTTAGTGACTTACTTCCCCAAATAAATTTTAAGCTCCAAAAAAATACACACTGTCCCTTTAATTTACCTTTCCAACAATCAACATTAGGCTTTGCACATATTACAAGAATGTTTATAGGTATTGATTGTTTGCTGTTCATATTCTTTCCTTGGAATTATCTTTGTTAGTGAAAAACTTAATATATATCAAGTGTTTAGTTTCTGTTGCTTTCAACAAAGGATGCCAAGAATATTGAATACTCACATGCAAAATTGTGAAACTGGACCTTTACCCCACACCATACATAAAAATTAACTCCAAATGCTTTAAAGACCTAAACTGAAAGCGAAAATTAAAAAACTTTTAGAAGAAAATATAGAAACAAGTCTGCTTGCCTGATTAATAGTGGATTTAGCAGTGTTTCTTAAATATTACACCAAAAGCATAGGCAACAGAGGAAAAAAAATAGATAAATTGAACTTCACTAATATAAAAATTCTTATACATCAAAGCAGACTATCAAGAGAATGAAAAGACAACCCATATTATGGAAGAAAATGTCTGTAGAGCATATCTGATAAGGGCATAATGTCAATATGTTCAAAGATCTCTTGCAACTCAACAATAAAGAGACAAACAACCCAATTTAAAAATGGGCAAATGGGGCCTCCCTGATGACACAGGGATTAAGTCTCAGCACTATTAAGCTATCGCCAGCCACTGTGACATGAGTTTGATCCTCAGCCAGGGAGCTAATCCACATGTCGCCGCAGACCTCTCCTGTCTCACCCACTGCTCCTCTCAGCAGTGTATTTCAGTGGATCTGCCTGTTCTGCTCCCCATTCTGTCTCTGGTGAATCTTCTCAACCCCCCCCCCACACCTCTGGCCTACACCCCAGTTCTTGTATGCATAAATAAATAAAAATAAATCTTTTTTTAAAAAATGGGGAAAAAACTTGAGTACACATTTCTATAAATAAGATCTATAAATGGCCAATAAGCACACAGAAAGATGCTCACTATAATCAGTCATTAAGTAAATACAGCCCAAGTGTCCCTTAACAGATAAATGATAAAAAGGTATAGTTTATACATACAATGTAATATTCAACCATAAAAGAAATGAAGCTATGATCATTATGTTAACAAAATCTTGAAAAATGTTAAGTGAAATAAGTGAAAGACAGAAATTATATAATTCTAATGTGAATTATCTAGAAGTGTCAAATTCATAGAGACAAAAGGTAGATTAGAGATTAGTAAGGGGTGTGAGGAAGGATAAGTTAATATTTAATGGTTATCTGTTTGGGTGATAAGAAAAATTTTGGAAATTGGTTGTGATGATTGACCAACTTTGTGAATGCAATTAATGCCACTGAACTTTATATTTAAAAATCGCTAAATGGGGCACATTTATAAAAAGTCAATATTATTGAAGGTGAGAAATCTTGACCTAGATTATATGCTGGCCTTGATTCTCAAAATTGAGTCTTTCATAAATTTAATCCCATTTGTGTTCATATCTATGTTTTTTTCAGGTGGCTTTCTTGCTTGATGTGTGTGTGTGTGTGTGTGTGTGTACATATATTATGCTTATTGAGGTAATGCTGATTTATAGCACTATGTTTTAGGCGTGTAGGCTCACACCTCTACAAATGTATGCCTTCCCACTTTGTTCTCCCCACTCTATCCTGCCTTTGTGGTAGCCTCAGTTCTGTAGTCAGATTTCAAGAGGTTAAAACTGTTATCTTCTTTAAATTTTTTGACTAATTTGTACTTTGCAAAGTAAAATATCTTAAAAGATTTCACTATCATTATAAATATAGTGAATCATTAAAATACATGGTACTTCAATTATAAGGTAAAGGCTAGAATCAACCTCAGTTTCAATTTATTCATATAGGTCCCTGAAGCATGTTAAAATGAATTGTTTGGTATTACTGACCTGTAGAGTACCTTTTTATGGTTTGCATTGTTTTGATCTTCTCTAGTTGATTAAATCACCAATGCAAGGCTTCACAGATTTTGTTTCCATGCATGAATTCCAATTCTAATTGTTAAAACCCCAAGCACAAGAGACTCAAGAGTGAGCAAAACTTAGTCTCAACCTTCTTGGAGTTTTACATTCTAGTGAGGGAAATAATTAGCAAGGAAAAGGGTATTTATATGTACCTACTAAGATAAGTGCTGTGAAGGAGAAATTTAGTGTATAACTCAATTTTTCCCTGCACTGATTCAGAGAAGATTCCCATGGAGAACGAGTGCTTCAGTTGAGAGTTACAAATAACAAGGGAAGCAAGCCAGGGGAGAGAAGATATGTGTGACAATTTTCAGAGAGCGTACCCTTTTAAGGTCATTTATATGTCAGGTTCATGGTTTTGTTTTGTGCTTAATTTTTATTGTGGTAAATTTACACATAGCACATAGTTTACCATTTTAACTTGCATAGTTTACTGGCATTAAGTACATTCACAGTATTGTGTAACCAACACCTACTTACAGAATTTTTTTTTTCACCAAATAAAACTGTGTACCCTTTAAACATTAACTCCTTATTCCCTCCTCTCTCCAGCCCCTAGTTACTTTTTTCTGCCTCAATGAATTTGCATGTAAATGGAATCATGCAGTATCTGTCTTTCTGGGTCTTAGTTATCTCATTTAGCATGTTTTCAGGTTTCATCCATGTAGTAGCATGTATCCAAACTTCATTCTTTTTTAAGGCCATTCTTAAAATGACCACAAAAGAAACTGGAAGCAAGTTTTCTTTTTTATTTCTAAAGCAATCTAAAAACAATAGATATAGTCATTTTTTAAACAATGCTGCAAGAGCCCTGAGTTACTCAGTGATTTCAAGCTTAAAGACTTCTACTTTTAACCTCTGATTCATGTTTTTAGTTGGGATATTTAGTAGGAAAATGGTTTTCGTTTTAAAGATTAACACATTGATAGTACAGAAACTACCATAATTTCTGAGTAGTCAGCATATGTAAAAATTTCCACTCTCCAGATTGTTACCATTAAATTTATGACTCTCAACCTAGAAAAATAAATATTGCTGATCTGCTTGAAAATGTACTCGACAAAGCTTTTCAAAAACCCTAAAAATTCAGGCGTTGTTCTCCCCGCCCCCCCCAGTTTTTGAATAAAATGGGCACACCGGGAAGATTTTAGTTTTGCATATCTTGCGCGTTTTAAACTTCTCCAATTGAAGAAGCAGAGACTTCAAGTTAAAATATTGACATGTAATAAATGCTTTTCCGTTGAGCTTTCTGAATGTTTGCTTGACCAAATACTATTTGTCTTTCTTTTGCAATGAAGAAGCTACTCATTCCTTCTCCTTAATTAACCTAGGCTGACAGTTTTTAGTGTTGCTGTTTTGTTCTTCTGTTGTGATTTTGTAAGAATTATAAAATTATTTTCTAAGAATCATGAAATTATGAACTTCAGTACCTAATTTCAGTACCTAATTTGAGATAACTGACTAAATAAACCTCTGTGTCTAGATCATAATGTGTTTTGGAGAATCTGCCTGGATGACTGTATTTTCTTTTTACTTATTTGTATAACAAATAGAATCGTGACTTGTGATCACCATTCTTGCTAATATGGGAAAACAAGAACAGAATTAAAATGTAACAGAGAATATGGTCAGCTAAGTATATGACAGTGTATAGCTCTTTATTTCATTTCAATCCATTACTTCCTTTTTAACTTTAAGGAAACTTGTCGTGAGTTTGAATCATATCATTGCTTCCAACATTTACTTAACACGTTTTAGAGAAGTTCGTGTTTTGAATAAAATGTTGCAATTCGTTTTTCTTCCTACTTTTTGTTGGAAAAAATATTTTTTAAATACAAAGGATTATATTATCACCCATCTGTGGCTAGTAGTAACTGCTGACTAACAGTGTTTTGTATCCCTCCTTACTTTGCTGTTAGTTTTCTGATCCCAGGGAGCAAATCACTTTTCATCTGTAACTATATCAGCCTTAGGATTTAAAAAGTATATCGCATCTAAGAGAAACTACCAATAGTCTGTTCAAATCAGTTACCCAGTTAGTATTCATATTTTCCTAATTATGTTTATTTCTTTGTTTTTCTTTTCAAATTTATTTGTTGACGGCTTGCCTGGTGGCCTAGGGGTTAATAAGTCTCAGCGCTCTCACCTCTGCAGCCCGAGTTGAATCCCCAGACCAGGGAGCTGACCCACATGGCACAGCAGACCTCTCCTGTCTTGCCTGCTGCTCCACTCAGCAGTGTATTTCAGTCAGTCTACCTATTCTGGTCCCCACTCTGGTCTCTAGTGAATCCTCTCACCCCCTGCACCTCTGACATAAGCCCCAGTTCTTCTACATAAAAATAAAAATTAAATTAAAAAAATAAAACATTTGTTGAAAAACTGGATTGTTTTTCACAATCTGAATTTTACTGACTGTATTTAGGTGACATAGTTCAAGTTTGCTCTCTGTTCCATGTGTTTCCTATGAATTGATAGTTAGACTGAGAAGCTTGATTTTTTTTTTTCGCAAGAGTACTTAAGTTTATAATTTATGTATTACTATCACAAAGTGCAGTAATGTCTGGCTGCCTTTCTTTTTATGAAATTAACACCATTATCATATAAGTCCATTGTTTTATTAGCTGTTATAAAAAAGTGGTATTCCAATTACATATTTTTTTCTTTAGCTGTTGACTAGAATACTTTTATAAGGCGAAACCTCTCCTTGTCACCAATTTGGTTATTCTTAAGTATATACTATGTATAAGGTAGGGTAATTACTTGATTCTTTCCTTTGTTTACCAATTTTTTAAATAGTAAGTTGGTTCTGTAATATCGTCCAAAGTTAACTAACATTAACTTTCTTGTCAGCAAACTATGATTTGTGTTTTATTCCCATGTATCTTTCCATGTTTATGTCTGCCCACCCCTCCCTCTCTCTTTTTTTTTAACTAAATATAGTCTTATTCTTTTGGCACTTATATACTTTTGCTTGTTTGTTTTTATTTTTCAGAACTTTTACTTCACAGAGGGAAAATGTAGTTTCACTTGCATATCACTGGTTCCACGCATTAGACTATAGCACTGTGGTCACAAAATGTTTGAATTTGATAATGTTCCTTGGCAGTTTTTTCAAGGTGGTTACAGGCAAAGCCATAGGACGGAGTAAACAGAGAGGCCTAAAGTTGCTTCTGAGAACTAACAATACTTTTCCATTCACTGTAACTCAGGACAAAAAGGATGGATCAAAGTTGAGACTTTTTCCTAGAGATTATGTGCTTCTTGCATCACTACCTTTCCTGGGCTTAAGTCACTTAAGTTCAAACCATGTTCCTGATTCTTTTACCTTTGTTTTTATCCTTATGTCCTAAGTTGGTAGACAAAAAATTCTCTTCAAAAACAAGAATCCAAAAGTGACTAAAACGTGAGTCACTCGATGTCCTGAGGAAATAAACATTTTTCCTGTGGTGAAAATTTATCCATCCTAATGTTGAGTTCCCAAGGGACTTCCTGACCACAATTTGTTAAAAGTTTTAACTGTACACACGCAAAAACAAGTTTTATTGGGATTAAAGCAACATCCTAAATACCAGAAGATTTCCTAGAAAATACTTATCTAACAGCTATGCTAAATGAATTCTCATTACCAAATCATTTGGATATTAGAAAGGGAGAAAACTGACAACATAATCTACATAGAGGTGCTAGAGAACTAACATTAACTTAATTTCTGAAATACTATGTTTTCTTGCCTACTATTGCATTGGTTAGTCTTAGAGTCTGGATTCAAACTCAGGTGCTCCTCATATACAGTCACACATTCTGTGCAACCAGCATGCTTTTGGTGATATAGAAACATAGATTTGATCTGTTCAGTATCACTGTGTTGAGAACAGAATCTCATGTGAGCATTTTGGTTTTTTACTTAGGGTATCGGTACGGCAATCGGTGAACTGCCTCCATATTTCATGGCCAGGGCAGCTCGACTCTCAGGTGCTGAACCAGATGATGAAGAGTATCAGGAATTTGAGGAGATGCTGGAACATGCAGAGACTGCACAAGTAAGAACAATGGGAAGAAAAGAAATACAGCACTTTAATTATGTCTAAAGAGGTTATGATTAAGGTAAAATTATTAATAGCTGCTCTGAAGAAGACAACTGCCATGGTAAAACCAAAGTGATATATGGTTGGGATAGAATATTCAGAAACGTGAGATATAAAAGTGATCAGAATCTTGATTTTAGAATAGAGAAATACAGAAAAGAGTTGACAGAACAACTCAGACTACACTAAAACACCTTGCCAGAAACGTTGCTAATGAGGTAAAGGAGCTGAAATAATCTTTGTTTTGTGTTGATAAGTACTACCTAGAACATTATTGAATAACAAAGGGGACAAATAGGTGAACCAGGCTAGAGTCCAAAAAAGCAGAACTTCCAAATTAATTTTTTAGAAATAACAGAAAGTATAGTTTACCATGTTCAGAGAAAATTGAGCAATCAATTAAGAAAGGACAGTCCTCAGAGCCTTTTCAGGGTCTAGTTCCCTTGGATCTGGTTCTGTAACTTTCCTCATAGCATGACCCCCAAACACCAATCTCCACTCCAGCCTCAAGTGAAGAAACCAACACCTCCTGCTGAGCCCAGGCTACAGAAGATGTCAAACTCCCATGGTAAGCAGGAGGGGAAAAAAAGAGCATCAGGAAGCGTTTGAACATACTGATAATGTACAGATTTTTCTGCAGTTCAACTAGCTTTTCCATCAGTCAAATTAACCCTAAAGAGTGTCCTCAAAATCGCTGTGGAGCTGTTGGCAGCGGAGACATGAGTTCGCCGCCCAGCCAGGGAGATTCCCACATGGCGCGGCGGACCTCTCCTGCCTCTCCCGCTGCTCCCCTCAGCAGTGTACCCCAGTCCATCTGCCTGTTCTGCTCCCCACTCTGTCTCTGATGAACCCTCTCGCCGCCCCATGCCTCTGGCCTGTGCCCCAGCTTGTATGCATAAATTAATAAATCTTAAAAAAAAAAGTCAAGATAAGCCACCAGAATAGACAAAAACTAAATTCTTTTTTTTAAAGATTTATTTTATTTATACATACAAGCTGGGGTACAGGCCAGAGGTGTGGGGCGGCGAGAGGGTTCACCAGAGACAGAACGGGTAGCAGAACAGGCAGATCAGAAATACACTGCTGAGGGGAGCAGCGGGCGAGGCAGGAGAGGTCTGCCGCACCATGTGGGACTCTCCCCGGCCGGGCGGGCGTCGAACTCACGTCGCCGCTGCCGACAGCTCCACAGCGCAGCGCTCAACCGCTGTGCCACCGGGGAGGCCCCCAAAAACTAAATTCTGAACTTAGACAAGCTACAGTATAATTGACTGTGGCCTTTTACACCCAAGCACAAGCTATATATCAACCTATATCTTAATGTTACAAAATAGATGGTTTATTCTTTGGGGAAAATTCCTGAAGAACATTATTAACTGATTGAGTGTAGTAGAAATCAGTGTAGACATAAATAAAAGGGATGTAAAAGAGATATTTGAAAGATTATATATAAAATGCATATCCCTTTCGAGATTTGTTATTAACCTATGAAACTCTTTGTAAATTTGATTTATTGTTGTATGTTTGTAAGTATATGTGCCCCATAAATGCACAGTTGTTTGTTTGTTTGTGTGTTTGTTTGTTTTTTGAGGATTTCATTCATAATTTGCTTCTTGGTATAATTAAAACCTAAGAAACCATTACCCTGAAGGGGAAGAAAAACATACAGATGGTGTTTTTAGAAAAGCATTATTAAATGGAAATCGACTAAACATAGTTACAATTTTCAGTTGAAAACAAAACTTTAAAATATGAACATCACATAGCCAAATATAAAACAAATTAATCAAAGAGCTAAAAATACCTGCTTTGCATGGAAAGAGGCAAGTTGTTCTTGTCTTACCTATCAACCAAATATTATGCCTCCCTTCCTCACATGATATTTATATTAATGCTAATAATTATCACTAATATAAGCAACTTCTAAATTGTTTTTATTGCTTTTTAAAATCTAGTATCTAACTTGAAAATTGTGTTAACACTGAGGTAGTATGGAAGGTACCATTCTTCTAATTTTATATGAAATTTTAGACCTAGAAGTTGTCACCTCCTTAATTTTATATGCTTAGAAGTAGAGCTAGAACCAAAACCCAGAATGGCAGCATCGCTAGTGTATTTCAGTTACTGAAACCACATCCACCCATAGATGTAATTGAATAGCCCTACTGTTAACAACTGATACCTCTTGTCATCTGTGGTACTAATTACTATATATCGTTGAGCATCTCAAAAACCTTTTTCCATGTATATAAAATCAGCAAGAGCTAGAAGTGAGAAAAGAGATTTAAGAAATTATGCAAAAGAATTAGGCCTTCTTGGAGGCCTACAGTCTAGGCGCAATCACCGCTGCAACCTAAATTCAATCTCTGGCCAGGGAGCTAACCCACATATGGCACAGCAGACCTCTTCTTCTTCCCTCAGCAGTCTATTTCAGTAGATCCGCATGTTCTGCTCCCCACTCTGTCTCTGGTGAATGCTCTTCTATGCAAAAATAAACAAACAACCATTTCTTTAAAAAAAAAATCAACAAGTTGTAATAATATAAGTGTAACATGGTTTTTAACTTTAAATTGTTACGTTGTGGCTTGGATGCCAAACATGTATGATTCTCTGTTAAGCCAATTAATATGCTATGATTATTTTCCTTCTTTTATTAAGCTTTTAGTTTCAAAATTGAGAATTTTTTCATTTGCCTAATTCCTTTGCATAATTTCTTAAATCTGTTTTCTCCCTTCTAGCTCCGTAAAACACCTCTCCATATCACATTCCACTTGGCTACATCTATAAAATAATATCAATTTTTATTTCTTTTAGAATCATCCCTTGGGAACCCTCCATTCTCCCACTCCCATCTAGACTTGGTGTTCTCTTGGCACTGCATAGTTTCTCTTTTGGTTTGAATCCCTTTTCTTCTTTCTTGAGCTACTCCCTCATTTTGTTTAACACGTTCTGCGGTAGCTTCCTGATAAAGGATAGTAGATGGAAAATTCTGAAAATGCTGTGTTCTTCATTCACCCTTAATTAGCTACTCTAGAATTCTAAGATAAAAATAATTTTTTTTTCTTACTATTTGGAAGGCAGTGATCAATTGTCTTAGCTTTTGGTGTTGGTATTTATAAGACTAATATCCTCCTGAGTCCTCTTTATAAGCAGGTTTTTTGTTTTGTTTTTCTAAAGCAATTTGTTTTCTACTTCTAAGAAATGTTTTATCTTGTTTTTGAAGGTTAGAGTTTCTTCATGTTTTCTACTGCTCCAGGCATTGTTTATTTCCTTTGTTCTCTTTCCTGTTGCAATCACTCAAAGGTTGGTGATCCTGTGTGTCTGTTTACATATAAGAGGCACTAATTCTGGGGGCCTCCCTGATGGCACAAGGGGTTAAGTCTCAGCACTATGAGGCTATTGGCAGCCACTGCAATAAGAGTTCAATCCCTAGCCAGGGAGCTAATCCACACAGTGTTGGCACAGCAAACCTCTCCTTTCTCGCCCACTGTTCCCCTCAGCAGTGTGTTTCAGTAGATCTGCCTGTTCCGCTCTGTTTCTGGTGAATTCACACTCCCTTCTGCCCCCCCCCCCACCACATACCCCTCTGTCCTACACTCCAGCTCTTGTATGCATAAATAAATCTTTTAAAAAAAGGCATTAATTATGGATATCTGATCACAGTGTGTGAACATAAGCAAGTTTCTCGGTAGTTGGTGAGCCTTTAGTTTACTGGTTTTGCTATATGGAAGATTTTGTCATCTCTATCTGCTTTAAATAAAGTTATATCTGGGCCTCCCTGGTGGCACAAGGGGTTAAGTTTCAGAACTGAAACTGTCAGCAGCCACTGTAGCATGAGTTCAATCCCCTGCTAGGGAGCTTCCCACATGGCACAGCAGACCTCTCCTGCCTTGCCCGCTGCTTCCCTCAGCAGTGTATTTCAGTCAGTCTGCCTGTATTGCTCCCCACTCTGTCCCTGGTGAATCGTCTCACGGGCCCCCTCACCTTTTGCCTATACCCCATTTCTTGTATGCATAAATAGATAAATCTTTAAAAAAAAAAGAGTTATATCCATATTGGCAGGGGGAAGGAAGCTAAACTCTTAAAAGCTGAATGGCAAGGTATACAGATGGCAGACTGCCTTATTTGCACCATATAGCAGTACCATGGATCTTTCCTTTGGGCCAGTTCCTTTCCTGCAGTGGTGAATCCTCCAATGTTTTGCCTGAAATTAAGCCGTGATGTTAAGATAAAGCTAGGCTGTGGAAGGAGAGTTAGAGATCACTATTACCATGTAGACTTTCACTTTACCCACTTTATATCCAGTCTGTGGATGCCTGCACAAATACTTCCCAAGTCTTTGGTTGACTTTCTCTGGAGACTGTACTTCTGTGAGGCTGGGGGAGGAAGTTTTCTGTCTGTGCTAAATAGGAGTGGGTCCTGGGAATTTACTTCTTATACAGTAAGAATAAGCAGTTTGTGCAGAATAATCAATTGTAAACTGGAAGATCTATTTCCAAGATAACTCATATGACTGACAATTTAACTCTGGTTTTTGACATGGAGTTCAGCTGAAGTTGGGCCTCAAGTTACTGTTCATGGGACTTTTTGGTCTTCCTCATGTCATAGCACCTGAGTTCAAAAGAACCTCTGAAACTTCATGATGTCTTGTGACACAGCTTCTGAAATCCCAGACACTTTTCTACATTATGTTGTTCATGCCCATCACCAAAGATGGTCCAGATTCAGGGAGGGAAATTAAACTCTACCTCTTTGAGAGTGGTAGCTAAAAATTTGTAACTCCCTCTAATCTGCCACAGGACAAAAGTCTTATTTAGTTATCTTGAAGTGGGAAATTTCCTGTAATAGGAGGAACATAGGATAGAACATATAGGATGTATGTTTAATAGGATAGAACATATTTAATAGGATAGAACATATTTCCTTGAAAGGGGAAAATGATGAACTTGTCAAATATGCCAAAAGTGTCTTTCCTGTAGCAAGAGGATATACTCATACTGAGAAACTGCAGAGGTAAACATTATCTTACAATTAGTCAACAGAGGTTTTCTGAGCTAAGTTACCTTGATTTAGTATTTTTTAAAATCCTATCAATTTTAATTTGATATAAATGGAATGACTCTCAAAATGAATGAGTGTCTTGACCCTCTGGGATGTCATTCTTTGCTCCATATCTATCACTCCCTCTATTGGGTAGACTATTAGCTGGATGATTCATTTCATTCTTTGTAATTTTTTTATTCTGGGATGAGAAATAAAACATTTCATGAAATTTTTACCATCTAAAAGCTGAACTTTCAGCAACTCAGATCTAGAATTTGATGAAGTAATAAATTATATTAACTTTTATAATTTGAAGTCTTGAAGACTCATAGTCTTTATCTACCGTTTGAATAATATTATTTTTTGTTTATCTCTTATGACCCTGATTATTAGTTACTTTTTTACTGTATTTTCTCATTCTATTTTATCTGTTTTGAGTCACGGAAACCAGAATGCACACAATACTTCTGAGGTTATGAGGTTTAGTTGTTTTCATCTTATCAGGCCAATAATTGCAGTCACTATTGTAGGATAAACTATGTATTTCTTAATCTCTAATTACATATTTCCTTATATTGAAAAACTAAGTAAGCAAAATGTGCACATTCTGTTTTACCTCCTTTAGTCAGAAATTACATACTGTTTATGAACATTTCCTTTGAAAGTTTCATCCCACATTGCAATTTTATATACTGTCAACTGATTATGCAAACTTAAAATAATTAATTGAACTAATATGATAAAAGAGTAACTCATCCTTGACAACTTTGTCATCTTCCTTATTGATTTTCTTTCTAAGGTCAATGAAAACCTATGTGTAAGACACTTGAATGAAGTACCTCAGTACAAGGGTAAAATAAAAGATATTTTCCCTGTTTTGTGTAGGAAATATATGCCTACTCAACACAGGAACTCAGTCATTGACATCTCTGAGCCAACACCCAATCCAGTTTTCAGACTTTTGAGATTAGTGCTCTGCTTACCATACCACAACACAGCAACATTTTTGTTCAGGTTTTTTAAAATAAAGAATGATTAAAATATTTTTCTTTTTCCTATATTTGACTTGATTTTTCTTCCTTGCTCCCATTTCATGGTTTTTTCTCCAATCTCTATCAGTTTTGTGAAGTGTATAGATTTCAGTATACATGTATATCTCTACATACTATTTCCCAGGTTGAGACAAGGGGTGATGAGAGTTTGACTTTTATTTATTCATTTTGTGATTGGAGGGGGTGGGAGAAGAATGATTGGGAGGGAACTGCTGTCAACATTCCATTTTACAATTTAATTACCTGAGAGTAATAATGTTTCATTTTTCAAAGAGAAGTCTTTTGCTGGGGCTTAACAAAATAACTTTTTGGGTTTTTTTTTTGTTTGTTTTAGCTAAGACTAAAGGCCATTACTCTATCCAAGTAATATCTATAATGCCTCAGCTATTTTGATACAGTTTGATACACTCTGTTTTGTTTTAAGGTTTTAACTTAGCAAATAACTTGATAGCAATTTAGAGAGTTTTTTTTAACACTTTTTAATGTTTTCAGTAACAAATTTGTCTTAGATTCTTTGCTTCTTTTTTCCAGATATGCATATTTTTATTATATAAGTGCTTCTAGTATTCAAACATTCCAGAAGTATTAAAAGTAAAAAGTGAAAGCTCACAAACCTATTCCCTAAAGTAGAATAATAATCATCATATTATACTTTTCTTTGCATATGTAACTTTTTAAAATAAAAAATAGACTAGTACTATACATATTTGTCTCAAGCTCCTTTTCCACATATATCCTAGAGATTTGATACTAGTTTTTAAGTTATGCCCTTATTATAAAGTGATACAGTTCATTGTAGAAAAATAATCCCTCCATCCTTCAGTCTTTTCCTCTATAAATATTTATAACAGTGAATCACACTTCGTATTGTTCTGTGACTTGTTTTGAATATAAAACCATACTGCGAACATTTTTCAGTGTCATCAAATATTTTCCATATCTTTGCTTTTTGTAACAGCTTTCTTTCTGTTTACAAAGTATATTTATTGTATAAAATGTTGAAGATACAGATGAACAAAGAAGAAAATGAGAACTTTAACTGGTTCACATGCTCTTTTTATATGTAGTATTTTTCATTTTCCTATTGACTGACATTTTTAAAGAGAATACTTTTGTCATATGCTGCCAGTATTTTTAAATTTGTTTTCTGTGTGTTTTACTTCACTGTTTGGTTAAAGGTGTTAATTTTTTTTTTCTCTATTCTAATATCTTGGACTTTTCCTTGTGGTGTGATGCCTGAAATTATTTTCCTGAACCCTTTTAAATGTTCATCTGCATTTTCTTTTAGTATTTTTTATGGTTTTTTTCTTTTCCCTTTACATATTTAATATATTAAAATATTCTTACCTATACATAGGAACCTAGCTTTCTCTTTTTCAATTAATTTGCTATTTACGTATTGTTCTAACACTATTTTCCCAGTAATTTTAATAGGTTAGTTTTATCTTAATATTTTGTTACAAACTGGATGTTATATTTTTGTAAATAGTTATTATGGCTTATAAAAAGATAGTAGGTTTTCATTAGGTAAGCTCTAAGTTCACTGACATCTTTTTAGTTATATCAATGGTGATTTAAAAGTTCTTATAGTAATTGGTTTCACAAGGATCCAAAGTTTATCTTACTTTGTTGCTGGAATTTTTTTTTAAAGATTTATTTATTTATGCAAATAAGAGCTGGGGTGTAGGCCAGAGATGTGAGAGTTGGGGGTGGTAAGAGGATTCACCAGAGACAGAATGTGGAGCAGAACAGGCAGATTGACTGAATAACACTGCAGCGGGTGAGGCAGGAGAGGTCTGCTGCACCATGTGGGAAGCTCCCTGGCCAAGGGTCGGACTCGTGCTGCAATGGCTGGAGATAGCTCCATAGTGCTGAGGCTTAACCCCCTGCGCAACCAGGGAGGCCTTGTTGCGGAAATTTCTTCATCGATACGTGTATTTTATATATCCCCTAATTTGATAGAAGCAGTAAAATGTAGCAAACTTGGATCTGCTATAGCTAAAACAGCAAATTAAGGAAAATAAATCATTATGAATGGGCATTTAAAATTTTGGATTGCCAAGACTAAGGTAGAAAATGTGTTTTATATTCTTGAAGGTAAAGCTCTTTGGTAGAAGTTTATCAGCAGGAAGAATGAAAAAAATACTTGGCTCTCATTGCTTTACATGTGCTATCCAACTAGGTTAAAGGGTGTATATGCTTCCCGCTAGGAAAAATGTTAGTAGATTACAATTTTAAAGCTAATTATTTGCTTAAATTCTAGTTTTGACTGATAGTTAAATTTCATAGTATAGATATTTTCAGCAGAAAAAAAAATTATTAATGTATTTGTTTAAATTAAAGCTCCTTATGGTACCTCATTTATTTTTGTGAGTGTATTATTGAATTAGGCAGTATTTTTCCACTAAGCTGACTTCCTTTTGCTCTTGGCTTTCTGTCATGTTTTCACTAATATCTGTGGGAGGTAGACATGAATGAATGTAGCTTCCTATGACCTTGAACAATTCTAACATTTATAAAAGTTCTAGATAGTTATGGACTCTTTCATGCAAGGTTTAATTATTCTCTTTATGATCTTTTTCCCTTTGTTCCTGATTTCTATTAGTGATACCATCTTCATAATCACATTCAAAGTCTGAGTCATCTGACTCCCTCTTTGCCTGCCATAGTCAGTCCTTTTTCAAGGCCTATTGCTTCTACCTTCTGAGTATCTTCATATCTGCCCTCTCCTCTCTTCCCTCTACTAACTCAGACCTTTACCACAACGTCCCTGAAAACTTTCAGTGACTTCCAAGTAGGTATTCTCTTTGCTAGTCTTTTCCCACACAATCTATTCCACACAAAGCAACAAAAGTAATATTTTGTCCAATACTGAGTTCTTTAAAAAAAAAAAAGGTACATTTTTGAAAAGTATTCCTGGTCATTGAACTGTGCTGCTCAAAAATCTTCCAATCCCTGAAATTGTCTCTTGTAGTATTATCTTTGTTGTATCATTTGTCACTTTCTACCATCTCTTAAAGCTATATATTGACTTTCCTTATCTCTCCCAGGAGTCTGTAAGCTCCTTGAGAAAAGGCTACAAGAAATGTGTGTATTTTCTACACCTGCCTGATCTTGAATATAATACTCATGAGGTAGATAGAGACTTCAAATAAATTTAAAAATACCAATTAAGAGAAAAAATCTAGAATTACTTGAAGCATGTTTACTTAATCATCAGTGTTACTTCACTGCATGAAATATAAAATGTAGGGAATGCAGAAACCATTTTAAGTATGAAAGATTGAACAGATTTTGCATCTTTTGAGTTTTATTAGTCATCTGAAAGCAAGGTGTATAGAAAATACCATTAAGCTAAACAACTTACTTTTAATTCACATTGAATAATATGACATTTCTAAAATTTCATACTTTAGAAACAAATGAAGTTTCTTGTAGTGACTTGTTTATTTTACAAGTTGCAAAGCCATGTATAAAAGGAAAATTAAAGACACGTTAGGAATAAAAGAGTTTGAAAGATAAATTAACTTATTTGCTTAATGTGTCCTAGAAGACTAGGGCAGTCAGTATTGCGGGAATGGGGAACAGGGAGTATGGGGGTGGTTGTGGTATTTTTGTGTTTAAAGCTTACACAATAGAGGAGGAATGTTGTACATATTTACTTGGAAGGATATGGTTTGAATAAGTTTGCTTCCCTAAATGCTGTCTCTCCAAGTAACATAGCTACTTAGATTCATTTTCACAAAATGTTATGTTGCTGGCCATGTGAAATTTGCTGTTTCTCATTATTTCTAACAACATAGGGAATTAAAAATTAAGTAAAACATAAGAAATTTTAATTACTGAACATTTTATCTTTTTTTTTAAATAAATGCATTTTTCCCTCCATATTTGTGTCAATTATCTTGTACTTCTATTGAGTATAATTCATGAGTCATCAGGCGATCATAGGTTATGTATTTTTTAAACCTTTTTTTTTTTTTCTCAGTGGGATCCTATGCTATTCAGAAATTTCAAGTTACTCGTGTTGCTTTATTAATGAAAATACAAAGCACTAAAGAAAAAGTCTATCAGTTGTAATGGTAGTTTTCATTCTTAGGGCCAGTGCATTTTCTTTTATGCAGTAAAATAGTATAGTTGATGAACGTTGCCCCAGAGTACAAGGTGACAATGTAAAAAGTTTCATTTGACTTTCTTTTGATAATGATAAAATATGTGTTTGATCATTTAAGATAATTTAGAGACTAGGGGAAAGTATTTAAGAATGATTATTTATACACTTACTAAAGTGCTAAAATTCCTTTGATGCTATTCTGTTGGGCTCATTTTCCTATGAAGTGTTTGCAGTCAATGCTTGCTGTTTTTTCCCCCTGTTAAGTATATGTTTCTTTACATACAGGAATTTATGAAAGTGTTCATGGTGTAGATGATCTGAAACCTAACAGGACCCATTTTCATACAATGTAGTGCCATTGAGCACAACTGTGTGTCAGTTGCGCTGGGACCTGTTTTTGACTCTGTTGAACCTTTACTGGCTGTGGTTTCTCTGGTCATCACATGACTTCTCTGAAAATTCCCCCTCCCCTTCATTTCCAGTAAACTGTTTGAGCAGGAGTGAGTCAGAGTGAAACTAGCTTCCCTGTAACCACAGGGCTTGTTAAAGAATTTGTCAACGTGGACTCTAGAGGGTTTGCATTAAGCTTTGCAGTAACTGCTATGGTTTGTGTTGCGTCAGGAGTTCCATGGAAAAGCTTTCTGCTCTCAAGATTTCTTGCTTGTTTGCAAAGGGTTAAACTAATAAATTTTATGTGACAAACATTAGAGACACATTTCTTTATCATTTTAAAGGCCTAATCAGAACTACCAAGGCTTACTGTAGTTTCTCTTTTCAGAATCAGCCAGCCACACCCATCATTTAGTTTTGTAAAAGCAGTCCAGCTAGATCCTTCAGAACTGGCTCATGATCTTACCACAAAGCACCATCAAGATTAAGCAATGTTAAGTGGTCTCTTGAAGGATTCTGTTGCAGGATATTGCAGCTACTAGCACAGTTAACTTTGGTACCAGAGGTCACTTAACTTGTTTTTGGTAACTATTTTAAAGTAGTACTTAAAATAGTTCTGTAGTTGTAGTTTATTAAGTATGTTTAGCATAATTTATAGTGGAATTCTTAATACCTCATTTCATTTGCTCTTAGGAAATTTTTTATTTTGAACTCTTCATAACCACCCCAGCCCCTGATTTTTAATCCTTCTTCCTTTTCTGACTCTTATATTTCATTAGCCTATTCCTATAGTATTATTAACTAACTGAACAGGAAATGTGGTTGTTACTGATGAAAGTTACTGAATGAATAACCACTGGGGAACTTGTCTGCTCATTTGCATTCCTGAGTTCTTTTCTTTTTACATGTGCGTTAATCGTGTCACCTTGGCCAGATTTTTTTTTCAAATATAAGTTTAAGGAGAAGATTTAAATCAGACTTCCTGAAAGTTTTTTATTATGCCTCCTTTTTTGATAGCATAAATTATGGGAGAAAATGCTAGAAAAATTTCAACTTGTTACAGGAAAGAATACAGAATAATGGAAGTTTAAAATTATTTATATTCTAGCTATGTTCACTAGCTCTCACTGATCAAATTAAAGTGGAAAAAGCAATTTGTTTCAATGAAGAAGCAATTCTAATTGCAACTCAGTGATTTTAAAATGAAAATAAGAGGTTAATACAACTTAATCATTAACAAAGCAAGTAAGTAATAAATATTTAAGATTTTTCTTGTTAGTTTGGTTTGGATATTGGAGTAGAATATAGTTTTGGTTTATGTTTGCTTTGTTCTTTTCACTGTACACCTGTTTACAGATATGGAAGAAAAATAAGCAGGTGGGTAGGTGTTAAGTTACCTTTGTTGAACTAATTTAAGATTTTTTTTTACCAGGTTTGTGTTTCAAACACCTTTTGTAAAATGTCTTTAGAAAGGCCCCTTTCTTTGAAGCTTGGACCAACAGAATTTGTATGCTGTGTTTTTTGCTCTTGAGTTTGCAAATCAGTAATACACTAAATACAACCCCACCCTCTGTTTTAACTGCTGGGATCTTGGCTCAAGATCAAAGTTAATGTAAAACATAGACAGCAGAACACGTTTTGATCATTTACTATCACAAAAGGTATTTTTGTTTATAATTAGCCAACATGCTTGGTTTGACATAATAGATGTATAGTTTTCTCTTGCTGAGTATTTAAGTAAATTTCACTTGGTAGTTTTCTTCCCATTTTTCCTTCCAACTACCCTACTTTTCAATTATAGCACATGTAGTGCTGTCAGGAAGTAAGCATGATAATTATTCCAGTGTTGCCTTCAAAAGTAAGGGTATTCTCTAGACTTCTTTGCCCCTCTCCCTAATAAGGGTCTGCATTAATTTATCAAACTTTTTTAAAAAATTATATTTACTACCCTTTTTTAAAGATTTATTTTTATTTTACTTACACATACAAGTACTGGGCTATAAGTCAGAGGTGAAGGGGATGAGAGTATTCACCGGAGACAGAGTAGGGAACAGAACAGGTGGTGAGACTGGAGAGGCCTCCTGCAATATATGGGTTTGCTTCCTGGCCAGAGATGGAACTCAGACCACAGTGGCTGGCTATAGCTTGATAGCACTGAGACTTTCACCCCTGGCGCTACCAGGGAGGCCCTGTTTTTACTACTTCTTGAGCTAAAGATTTTAGTAAGGACATAGCCTGTGCTTCCATTCACTTGTTTAAAATTCACCTCTCTCAAATTATAAAGGGTACCACCCCCATTCTGTTGTTGTAAGATTTATTAGACACGGGCCTCCCCGGTGGCGCAGCGGTTAAGCGCTGCGCTGTGGTGCTGTCGGCAGCGGCGACGCGAGTTCGACGCCCGGCCGGGGAGAATCCCACATGGTGCGGCAGACCTCTCCTGCCTCGCCCGCTGCTCCCCTCAGCAGTGTAGTTCTGATCTGCCTGTTCTGCTCCCCGCTCTGTCTCTGGTGAACCCTCTCGTTGCCCCACACCTCTGGCCTGTACCCCAGCTTGTATGTATAAATAAAATCTTTAAAAAAAAAAAAAAAAGATTTATTAGACACTTCCCTTGCCTCTTTCCAAATTTTTCATAACTTTATTGTTTTTAGTCAGTTCCCTTGTTATCCTTTCTAGAGAATGCAATTATTTACTTTTTATGTCTAATATCCCCTAAAGCTTTGGTCACTTTAATTGTTTTTTTATGACTCTTTATTTAATTCTTTTATATCTTTCCCAACATGAAGTTAACTGCACATGATTTTCCAGGGACAACTGCATGACTATACCCGTGTTTCTCAGATTTCTAAAACTATGGTCCTATTTAGCAATGTATTTTGCTGATGTTTTTAATAAACTGTTTACTTCAATAAGCTGCTTACTTGAGGGACTATTACTCCCAAGTCCCTTTGCTTTGTTTGTAAGTTACAACTTTTATAATCCATTATTTTATTTTTAAATAATTTTTTCCTAAATATTTTATTTGCCTACTTTGAAACCAATCTGCCACTTTTTTGCTTACTCAAGGTTGCATGGTCTTTCAATTTATTGTGATGAATTTGGCACTTACTACTTTGAAATTTTATTTCATTTGTAGATTTTAAACTTAAACTCTCTGCTCCTTTTTCCAGGGGCATTTATAAATTTGTTAACTATAATTGGTTCTATGGTTGAAAAAATCCCACTATTTACATTTCTCAAAGAATTTTCCATTTATCTCTATCCTTTATTTTCAGTCTCTTAAGTTTCCTGTCCCTGACAGTTTTGTGAATTCCATGGTGATTTATATATTTATTGTATTTTTAAAGGTCAGACTTGTTAGGAAAAAGAGATGCCTACATAGATGCAGACAGGTAAAGAGTTGTATTTTGAAAGGGCCAGCTTTATTAAGAAAAAGAGGCACTTGCAGGGCCTCCTTGGTGGTGCAGGGGCTAAAGTCACAGTGCTTTCAAGCAATAACTAGCCACTGCAGTAAGAGTTCAATCCCCGACCAGGGTACTAACCCATATGACGCAGCAGACCTCTCCTGTCTCTCCTGCTGCTCCCCTCAGTGTATTTCAGTTGGTCTGCCTGTTCTGCTCCCCACTGTCTCTGGTGAATCCTCTCACCCCCACACCTCTAGCCTACACCCTAGTTCTTGTATGCATAAATAAATAAATCTTTTTTAAAAAGAGAGAGACACCTGCATAGATGCAGGTGGGCAGTCTTAGAGCAAGATCTGCTCTGCCCATACTGATTTAGTCTTCCCCACTTTGGATGTCTAAACTAGGTTCATTTAGCCATTTTTACTTTTTCTCCCACAGATTGGTGTTATTGTTGACTTCACACATAGCATGTTGTCAAAGCTTTTTTTAAAAAAAGATTTATTTATTTATTTATGCACACAAGAACCGGGGTATAGGCCAGAGGTGTGGGGGGTGTGTGTGTGTGAGGATTCACCAGAGACAGAATGAGGAGCAAAACAGGCAGATTGACTGAAATGCACAGCTGAGGGGAGCAGCGGGCGAGGTAGGAGAGGTCTGCTGCGCCATGTAGGCAGCTCCCTGGCCTGGGATCAAACTAGTGCTGCAGTGGCTCTGGATAGCTTCATAGTGCTGTGCTTAACCCGTTGCACCACCAGGGAGGCCCGATAAATACCCTTTCTTATGAGATCTGAGATCACATGAAGAAATACTGCCATCAGACAGGAAAAAAAGGAAGACAAGAAAGATGCATTACTTATATAATGTGTTCTTTCTAATATATCTTTTTTCCCTGAGTATCTAGAATATTGTTTTGGGCAAACAGTTCATTTTATTCCAAATTGAGGCTAATCAAGCACTGATCGAAGCAAATATCTGCCTGCCTCTAACCTTCCTAAGAATTACTGTATGGTTTCTTTTCAACAGAAACTTAAGCAAGCAGAGTGAGGGTAAAAGGAAAAGGAAGCAGCAGGTTCGTTTAGTGCTGGTAATTTATACTCAATTTTAATGAATAGGAGGTTACCCAAATTTCCAAAAACTTCTCTACTAATCTGAAAGTTAACAAATGCTCATGAACAGTCCCTAAGAAAGCCTCCTGAAAAATCTTCCGTCTTTTCTTTCCTCTTGGAGTACGGAGATCTTTTATATCTAGTTATTTGTGAATTTTAAGATTAGTGATCATAATGACATGACCATTACAGAACTATATGACTACAGAATTTCCTCTTAATTTCTAGAGACAAGCATATGTTAAGAACTAGTATTCAAGATGAGTCATCTCATCAACTTCTACCTTCTTTTGACAGACGATTTGATATACTAATACTCTGCAGGGCAGATTTGATAAGTTTTCAAGTCTTAATGCATTTCCTTCCTTCCCACCTTCCTGTTTTACAGCCCGCTTCCTTCCTAGATATTAACATTTTCTTTACTCTTTTTGAAATTTAAAATAAAGCAAAACCCTCTTATTTCCTTAGCTTGAGTTGTGCTAGAATTGTGCTCATCAGAATGTCCAACTATTAATGCCTACAAGTTATTTCATTGGGTCCCAGATTTTTCATTTTCTGACAGGTACTAAATATTATAACTTCATTCTAAACAACTTTGCCCCATAATCAGTTTTATCTAATATTTGTCATGGTGATAGATCTTATTTTCACCATTTTACAGAAAAAAATGAAGAAACCGTGACTTGGAGAAATTTAAAGACTTATAAATCAACGTAGTGCGTGCTCTATCATATTGATATGAGGAAATTCTAGAATTGTTGGTGTTTATATTCTGTTCTCGCTGGCATTTTTTTTAATCTGTTTTTCATGCATTCATCATTTCCATCTGACCATCCTATTTAAAATTCACCTTCCCTACCACCCCTATTCTGTAGTTTTTATCTCCTCCCATTGGAATGTGAGTTTAATGAGAGTCCAGAATATTATCAGTTCGATTCACTGTTGTGTTCTTTACTCCTACAATAACGTTTGCCATGTAGTAAACACTTGGTAAATGTTTGTTGAATAATTGAACAAATGACCCACAATGTTCTTCTCTTTGTATTCTTCATTACCTTGATTATGGTTAATTACTAGGCTTATCTGGTTGAACTTTGTTGCTTTTAAATAAGAATTTTGGTCTTCATCTTTAATTTGTCTTTAGTATTTTGTGTAAGTGAAAAATATGTCGTTTTTCAAAAGCTAAGCATTTAATACACAACTTTTTTGTGCAATTTTTTTGAATTTTTTCATATTTTTCCATATTTTCAATATTCATAAGTGATGACTTTACACTTCTTAAGTTTATTGAAACTTGTTTTTGGACCAATCCTATGATCTGCCTTGGAGAATCTTCCCTGTGCCCTTGAGAAGAATTTTTTTTTTAAAGATTTACTTATTTATGCATACAAGCTGGGGTACAGACCAGAGATATGGGGTGGTGAGAGGGTTCACCAGAGACAGAGTAGGGAGCAGCACAGGCAGATGGATAGAAATACACTGCTGAGGGGAGCAGCGGGCAAGGCAGGAGAGGTCTGCCGCACCATGTGGCAATCTCCCTGGCCGGCTTCGAACTTGCGTCGCCACTGCCGACAGCTCCACAGCACAGTGCTTGACCACTGTGCCACCAGGGAGGCCTCACTCTTGAGAAGAATTTGTATGCTGCTGATGTTGGCTGGAATGTTCTGTAAATATTTGTTAAGTCCGTCTTCTTGGGCCTCCCTGGTGGTGCAGCAGTTGGGCGCTGCTCTGTGGAGCTGTTGGCAGTGGCAACGGGAGTTCGACGCCCAGCCAGGGAGAATCCCATAAGGTGCGGCAGACCTCTCCTGCCGTGCCTGCTGCTCCCCTCAGCAGTGTGTTTCCGTCCATCTGCCTGTTCTGCTCCCAACTCTGTCTCTGGTGAACCCTCTCACCGCCCCACGCCTCTGGCCTGTACCCCAGCTTGTATGCATAAATAAATCTTAAAAAAAAAAGTCCATCTGCTCTAATGTGTCATTTATATTTTATGCTTCCACTGTTTCTCTGTCTAGATGATTTATTGATGAAAATATGGTATCAGAATTTCCTATGATGATGATGATCTCTCTTTCTTAGGATTTGCTAATATTTGCTTTATATATTGTAGGTGCTCTGTGTTGGGTGCAGAAATATTCAAAAATTTTATATTCCCTTCTTGGCCCTTTTATCATTATAATGACCTTTTTTGTCTTTTATTACAGTTTTTGTGTTAAAGTCTGTTTTGTCTGATAGAATTATCCCCTTTTGCTTTTGGTTTCCATTTGCCTGGCATTTCTATTTCCATTCCTTCACTTTCAGTTTTTGTACGTCTTGAAAGTTGGAATGAGTCTCTTATAGAGAGCATATAATTTGGTCTTGTTTTTTATTTCTTCAGCCTAGTCTATGTCTTTTGATTGGAAAATTTAGTTCATTTACATTTAAAGCAATTATTATTAGTTACTACCATTTTGCTAAGTGTTTTCTGTTTTGTGATTGCTTTATTTCACCAACAACGTTGGGCAGGGTAGAAGGAGCGTGAAGATGGTATCCACTGGCCTCCCCACTCTCTGAAGAAGATTGTAGTTTGCTTCTACATGTGTGATTTATTAGAATCCTGCCTGTCAGGCCACTAAAACACTGAGAGTGCATTTCAGTCTGCTATTTCTGTTTTGTACCTGGAGGAGCAGGATAGAGAATCTGATGAAAAGCTGGTAAAAAAGTGTTTCTCCATTTGCTTGTTAAAGTTCCATGGGAACCTTGAATGTAAGTCCCATTAGCCACCAGAGCCAGGCAACCAAGAGGTGTTCCTCAGTACCAGATGCAAAAGCAAGGCACCAGATGTGTGTTCAAGATTGTGGTGATCCTGGAGGTCTAAGCTTTTAAATAAGCAGGTAGGCTTTTTCCCCGAAAACTGGGCGGTCTTACTTCTGAGCAAGGCCCTGGTGAATTACTCAAAACAAGTCTGAGGAAGCCCTTTAAGAATTACCTCTGATTTCACTATCTTGAGAATCCTATGGATGCATGTCTCATTGGTTTTCAAAGCTAGATGTTTTGGGGATCATCTCTCAGGTGAAAATCTTAAATGTGGTCACCAGATGTAGTTTCCAAACTCTGCTTTTCAGCGTAAAACTGGAAGTTGTGAGTTCCCCCATGCTGGGAGCTGGGGTTTATTCCAAGATTTTGTCCAGCCTCTCTGCTTATTTAATATGGGTATTTTCTCTTTCACCCAACATGTAGGAATTACTTGTTGTTGTTTTTAAGATTTATTTATTTATGCATACAAGAACTGGGGTATAGGCCAGAGGTGTGGGGGTGGTGAGAGGATTCACCAGAGACAGAGTAGGGAGCAGAACAGGTAGATCGAACTGAAGTACACTGCTGAGGGGAGCAGCGGGAGAGGCAGGAGAGTTCTGCTGCGCCATATGGGAATCTCCCTGGCCGAGTATCAGAACTCGTGCCCAGTGGCTCTGGATAGCTTCATAGTGCTGCGCTTAACCCATTGTGCCACCAGGGAGGCTCACATGTAGGAATTACTATCTAGTTTTTGGATTTTCTTCAAAGGAAGTTATTCCCTGCTTAACTGTAGATTTAGTGTGTCTGGAAAAAGTTCAGGAGTCTTCTACATCACTATCTTGAATCCAAACACTAGAATTTCTTCTTAAAAATTTATAAATCTCGGGCCTCCCTGGTGGCACAACGGGATGCACTGTGAAGCTGTCCACAGCTGCTGCACAAGTTCGATGCCTGGCCAGGGAGATTCCCACATGGCATGGCAGACCTCTCCTGCCTCTCCCACTGCTCCCCTCAGCAGTGTACTTCAGTCAGTCTGCCTGTTCTGCTCCCCGCTCTGTCTCTGGTGAACCCTCTCACCACCCCACACCTCTGGCCTGCACCCCAGCTTGTATGCAAAAATAAATAAACCTTAAAAAATATATATATATAAGTATATATATATATATATATATATATATATATATATATATATATATATATAGTGTTTAGAATCTCCACTTTTCAGAATAAATTTTCTTTCCTTTAATGAAATGTATTCATGTGATGTGTCCTATTGGCAGTGTTACAGAAATTTACCCTAAATTGCAATATATGTCGGAATTGTAGTGATCATCTCTGATTAACACTAAAAGCCATCAATTGATTATTTAAAGATTTCATTTTCAGGAGTGGTTGCACAACTCATTTCCCATCTCTTTTTTTGGTAAATGTGTATGCATTTTCCAATTCAACATCCTATAAATAGCACTGAATTTAAAACATTCACTATTTCCTACTATCACAATCACTTTATTTCATCAAGTTAATACCTACATTTTCATGTAATGCTAGAGTTTGTTTCCTAACCACAGTCTTCATCTCATAAATGTGTTTGAGTGCATTAAAGAACAGATGATACGTGTGTCTTGAAAATATACCTTAGTTATTTAAAAGACTTCAAATGTACGGTATCAAAAATAGGAGTTTTACTAATGATGTTGAGGAAGTCAATAGAAAGATAAAACATTTTGTTTACTTTGAGTTCGTGCTCTATATTTTTTTTTAAGATTTATTTATTTATTCATACAATCTGGGGTATAGGACAGAGTTATGGAGTGGTGAGAGGATTCACCAGATACAGAGTGGGGAGCAGAGCAGGCAGATCTACTGAAGTACACTGCTGAGGGGAGCAGTGGGCAAGGCAGGAGAGGTCTGCTGCGCCATCTGGGAAGCTCCCTGGCTGGGTATCGAATTCGTGCTGCAGTGGCTCTGGATGGCTTCATAGTACTGCGCTTAACCCATTGTGCCACCAGGGAGGCCCTCGTGCTCTGTATTTTTATATGAAAGTAATTCATAAAGAACCTTGACAACAGGTGGATTATATTTAAGATTTTAAGTCTGTCTTTAAAGGCAGAAAGATTACAGTTCCTATTAAGATAATTAATTGTATCCTTAATTATGTTACTGTGTGAAATATTTCATTATAGAAAATATTTAACTACATGGTTATTAGGATATTTAAACAAGTCAGTATTTTAGAGTAATCTTCAAAGATGCTGAAATAGCTTATATTATAAATCATTTATTACTATTTAACACCATTTTTTGTTTATTTGTTTTATTTACTTGAGAGAACTTTCTTAACTAAGAAACAGGAGCTAGCAGGTCAATTTAAGATGGTACAAGAACTTTAACATAAATTCCCTTTATACATAGGAACTCTTATTTGAAGTAGTTGCTCTATGGTTTTTAATATCAACTGTGGCATCACTTCAGTGCAAACCCAAAAAGAACTTTAGCTCAGCAGAAATTTTAACATTAAATGGGTTAATTTGCAAAACTGCTGACCAGTTGCCATCATACTGATGGTAACTGGTCAAGTCAAATTAACGCAAGATTTCAACCAAATATATTTTTAATCTCCAGTAATAATGCATTCACTTAACATGCCTAGAAATTTTCTGTTACTTTTAAAGAGGTCTTTTAATATGGTCATTTACCTTGAAAATGAAAAAAATTTAGTGTTGCCGTTTGAAGATAAATGTTATTTCACAATACTTCCAAGTTAACATTTTGGTCTTGAAAGTAAGTAGTTTATAAGCTAATTATAATGTTTTTACATTTTCTCCACCTTTAATCATAAATCTCTTTCTTAGGAAAAAGAAATGTGAAACAAAAGTAGTTTAGGAATGTTCATACTTTAAGGCTTTGTATGTTTTGTCTTTATTAACCTTGAGATCTCAGTAGTAAGGACTTACAACTTTTCTTCATCTGTCTTGTAGGAATATGTTCTTAGTGTCTCATACTTACTTTCAGAAGAATGGTTGGTTACATGAATAATCACTTTTGGTGGGAGGGGGAAAGATAATTTTAACTACTTTTATCTTGTTTATATATGTGAAAAACATAGGAAGTGGCATATGATTACTAATTGTAAATGCATACTACTTCTGTAGATAGAGTTAGAGAATGAAACTTTGCTCTCAGGCTCTTAAATTGAGAAATAGATTAACATGAAATGTGAATGCAGAGAAATGAAACTATGAAAAGGAATTTGGTTTTAGTTATATGACTTTTTTGAAAAAAATGAAAGTAATAATTGAGGAAGTAATCACATTTAAACTGCTATACTGTTCCTACAAATACACAAGAACCATTCAACAAAATACTAATTTTCTTTCATATTTAACTTGACTATTGAATGCCTTCTGATTTCTTAAACTTTCTCTCTAAAATGTTTGTTATTAGTGTACATCTTTTCTTGACTTATTTTATGGTCTAAAAACAATAAATTTTGTTTTAAAATGGTTCTTTTAAATTTTACTAAAAGAAGGTTTTTGTTTTCTGGTGCTGTATCTATTTAAGTTAGGTTTATTGTCAAATAATATACATACTAGACAATTTTCTCTTCTAAAAACAAGCAGAAATATCAATATTTCTGTGATTACATAATACTTTAAAATCAGCATATGATAGAGCTGTCAAGTCATACAAGTAATGTTTTCAACATGTTAATAAGTCTTTAAAACCATATCATTAAGTTTTGAATATGACTTTAAAAGTGAATAAGCTTAAGCAAAATACAGTTGTGTTTATGAAATCTAAATATGAGTTATTTTACTATTGTTAAATAAAAGTTCATGGATTTCTTAATATATCAAATGTAATTTTAATTCCAAGAGTATTGTGAAAGGACCGGGAAAATAAAAATTATAGGAACTAAAAGTAGCATGGTCGTGTGTGTGTGTGTGTGTGTGTGTGTGTGTGTGTTAAAGCACATAATAAGATTTATGAAATCCATTTTCAATATGACTTGCAAACTTTTTAAAAAGTAAAATTCCCCACTAAAAAGATATTTAACTTGTTTTCCTTGCTAGACATGCCAGCTAAAAATTAATTTTAAAAAAATGGTAAAAGGAGGTTTCTACTTTACTAATTGGCTAGCGTAACTTCTTTCACTCAAAGATCTTGAAGCATCCTTAAGGGTAATTGATGACAGGCATCCAGGCATCTGAAAGAACAAAGAGTTTATTTTCTTTTGTTCTTGTCTAATTTCTGTTAAGAGGTTCTGCCCAAAAAGGATTAAAACAGCTCTTTATTTTCAGTATGTTTTTAAAAACATTGTTCCTTGGACCTCTGTGCACTTAAATGTCTTCAGTTGATCTGGATAATGTTTAATCACTTTTTCTTTACAGAAACCAGTTGGTATAATCATCGTTCTTTTCCAATTTTTGTGTGTGTGTTTACAGTAGAAAAATACCATCAGTTTTAAATGATGGCACTATCATAGTACCTTGGTTAAATTAAAATAAGATTCTAAAGTCTTGAAATTAACACAAAGGACAACAGGATACCAAACTTTCTATACACTTTGTTGATCTTGTCTATACCATTTTATGAAAAAAAAAACTGATTTTATTTAGTATATTTATAAAGAGTGTGTTGTCTTGATTGAGATAGGTTTTTTACTTTGTTTTACTTTTCCTTAGCAATTGAGTACCATCTTACCTCTTATTAAAGTGATAATGCTGGGCCTCCCTGGTGGCACAGGAGTTAAAGTCTCAGCACCATCAAGCTCTCTCCAGCCACTGTGACATGAGTTCAATCCCCAACCAGGAAGCTGGCCCACATAAGCCGCAGGAAACCCCCCGTCTCGCCAGCTGCTCCCCTTAACAGTGTGTTTCAGTAAATTCTCCTATTCTGCTCCCCACTCTCTCTGGTGAATCTGCTCACACATACCCATACACCCCTGCACCTTTGGCCTACAACCCACTTCTACTCAAAAATAAATAAAATTTATAAAACAAAACAAAACAAAAAAACTCGTAACAAATTTATAGTCAAATAGTTAAGTTGATATTTAAAAAACTCAAAATGAACATTGCTCTTCATTTTGGCTTACCAGTTTCTATCTAGTGTTTGTAATGAATTAATGATTTAGTAATTTAGGGATTAGTTGTATAAATTGTTAAAAATAAATTGGAAGTTTTAAAAATAATTTGTTTTAAAATGTGGAAATACTTCATTCTTAAAGTTTGAAATCTAAGTATTTCACACCTAATGCAATAGATGTTAGTTTAAGAAAAAAATTAAATCTTTAACTAGAAATCTGGATAAAAATAGAATGTGCATGCCCTTTTACTGCAGTAGTTTGGTTGTTTTGAAATTTTAAATCTGATATAGTTGACTTAATAAATACATAAGAAAAACTTTTTGCAAATAAGTCATAAAATTTCACTGCAGAATTTAGTTAATGATTAACTTTTAGAAACTATATATTTGAACTTTGAAGTGTTTCTGTTGATTGATTAATATCTTTTAAAATATGTCTTAATGGTTTAGTTCCTTTTACTTTCCTCAGCATGTGAGTAGGGGAAAGTTTTATGGTTTTGTCTGGATTTTTTAAATTTTAATTTCAGTATTCACTCTGTGATAACTTGTTAACACTATTTTCAAATATTTGTTACAGCTTTGTTGTTATTTCAGTAAGAATACACAAATTCCCTTATTGATTAGAAAAATGCTTTAATTCTTGTCTTATTCCATGAAGGAACCTTCTATCCTTTCAATGTTCTCACCTTTCAATGAGGTTGTTGCCTATTAGAATATTGAACTAAAGAGAGAAGCGGAGTTTCTTTGATGTGAACATTTTTAAAAGACACATCAGCTAATATTTTAAAATTACATCAGTTATTTTTCGTTGAAATTTGATTAGAGTATACATCATTTCAAACTGGAAATTACAAGTCAAATTTCAAAATAGGATTTTTTTTTAAAAGGTATATATAAATATATATAATTGTAGCATCAACATGCTGGAAGAAGAAAATAATAGAAATAAACTAGCAGCTAAGTGCATGTTTCAGTTTGGGAAGCAACACAGTGAAATAAAAAGAGCACTGGCTTCATGGGTCTAAAGAAGCTATTCCACCTATACCTCAGGGTTTTTGAAAAGCTCAAATGTAAAACCAGCATAAATTTTACAAGCATGATATTTTATACTTTGGGGAGTAATGAATGCTTAGTTATTGCCACATAGTAATTTCCTACCCTAACATTAATCAGAGAGTAAGTCTGGCAAGTTACAGAAGGAAAGAGTAAGAGATAGATGTAAGTTAACCAGTATTTCTAAAAGAAAGAGTTGGTTCTTGGCTCATTTATAACTTTTTTTTTAATCCTCAGAGATAATCAAAGAGAATTCAAAAAATGAAGTAACAATGTCTTGGCTTATTATCAGAATGTAAAAGTTTACCTTTAAGGATGTAATGTTCTATCAAGATTTTATTTGCGGGGCCTCCCTGGTGGCTCAGTGGTTGAGCACTGCGCTGTGGAGCTGTCGGCAGCGCGCGATGCGGGTTCGACGCCCAGCCAGGGAGAATCCCACATGGTGCGGCAGACCTCCTGCCTCGCCCGCGGCTCCCCTCAGCAGTGTATTTCTGATCTGCCTGTTCTGCTCCCCACTCTGTCTCTGGTGAACCCCTTGCCGCCCCCCGCCTCTGGCCTGAACCCCAGCTTGTATGTATAAATAAATTAATCTTAAAAAAAACAAGATTTTATTTGCATGTTTTCTAGTACAAACTGCTCATGTTTTAAAGTCATTAGTGAATCAGTGCTTTTAGATTGGGAGATATTTTAATTCTATAAAGAGCCATCCTTCCCTCTTCATTGTACTTTTCATTAATCTTTTGATGTCCTTCTTTTATGCAGGACTTTGCCTCTCGAGCTAAACTGGCAGTTCAAAACCTAGTACAGAAGGTTGGATTTTTTGGAATTTTGGCCTGTGCTTCAGTAAGTGAATTGCATTAAAAGTGAAAAATTCCAGCAAATGGTAGACTTATATTTTGATTTAGTTTGTTTTTTAAGATACACTCTCCAATGAACAAAAGTGATAATCACTTTTAATATCTGACTTTATTAGACATTAATCTTACTAATCAGATAAGCTGTTTTCTGTTGGATGTGTTCATGTCTTGTTTGTTGACTTCTAGACATTTCATCATGTATTGACGACTTTAGATCCAAATGGTTTGATTCCATAGGAACAAAAAGAGACAAAAATCCATCCTTCTCATAGAGGATTTATAACATAGTGTTATTTAACAAATAACAATGGCTTCATTCTTTCCAGAATTATAGATAAGTAGTCTTTTCCAAGGTTTCAAGCATTGGTTACAAGGAAGGATTCATATAAATATCTGTGTAAGTGACATTAACCTAGGAAGGTGGCAAAGTTAAGGACATCTTTAATTACAGGAACTAAGAACCCATTTAAGTCAAAAATTTAGTTAATGTCTCAAATTGTAGAATTTGTGAAAGTGGCAGTTCTTGATAACTTGGTGTTTATCCTGATCCTTTTCTAATTTAGTAGACCCACATATATATGAGAGGGATTATTATGATCAAAATTTTTACTGGAAACCTATACACAATTATTGGTAATTCAGTAGTATTTTGATGAGAATTATTAAGCACTTAGCTGATACGACAAAAATAGTAACTATAAGCAAAATTCACAAGATAATCTTTTACTGATACATAACAGTTTTATCTACTGTGTACTAGAACATGAAGATATCTTTGAGTGCCCCTTCTTACCATTTTAGTACATAGCCAAAATAGGAGGACATTGGTGCCAAAATTTCAATTATGATGTCAACATTCTAGAGCCATTCTAAAATAAATTATTTAAACTATTTAAAATAAGCCTGAATTTTGCTATCTGTTGAGCCCGGCAAATCTAGAAATTTTTATAATCTAATTTTTCTTTTTAATACAGAAGTTATTTTTCACAATGTTGATCTCAACTGTTTGAGAAATTTATTGGTGCTGTATGTAGTATGGTATAATGGAAAGAGTATGGCTTACTGGGATTTCTAAACCAGTTTTGCCTCTTATTGCCAATATTTGCCTAGTAGCAGTGTAATCTCAGTTAAGTTTACCCCCTTTGAGCCCTAGTCTTCTAGCTTTTTTTTTTTCAAGCTTTATTTTTTATTGTGGTACTTTTACAATATTGTCACTTTCTAATTTTTAAAATGGGGCAATAAGGTACTCATTGCAAAGGCTATGTATTTAAGATGGCATGTGTACTGCTAAAACAATGCCTACAACATAAAAGCTCAACCATTTATTATTGTTACTCATCGGTATCCACTACTGCACCCTTAGAATAAAGAAGTGAGGGATACGTTCCTTTTCCTTAAGGATTTTGACATCTAGTGAGGGAGATAAATAAAAGGTGCTGTGAAAGTCCAGAAGAATGAAATTAAGCCGAAAGTTTGTGTTCTGGGTTAAAAATCAGGGTTTTATGTTCTTTACACTGAAAAAGTTGCATAATCTGTCTCTTTTTTTCATCTGTGAAATGGTTATAATGACATCATGTAGCATTATTTTAGGGATTAATCAAGCTGATAGTAGAACCTTTGAAAAGTACCTACAGACCAAAGTGTCAATAAAAGTTAATTTCAGTTTTCTGGGGGAAATAAATATACTCTTTTTTAAATATATATTTTTATTATTATTTATGTCTTTTACATTTTGTATTCCCCTTGGGTAGCCCACCACCAATTCACCCGTGATCCATCTCCATGGTCCTTTGTGTTCTTTTCTATTCCATTTTCTGTGATTTTCCTTCCCTCCCTCCGCCTCCCCTCCCCTGCTGATTGTCTCTCTCCTATTTGATTTCCTTATAGTCCTGTTATAAGTGAAACCATTCGATATTTTTCTCTTTCTTTCTGGCTTGGAAATAAATATACTTTTGATTTTTTTTTTTAATTATATCCTTTGGACACATCTATGCTTATGTCCTAACGACTAAGAATTCACCTTTTTTTTTTTTAAAGAATTATTATAATTTTTTTTTTTGTTCAGGAAACTCATAGTTGAATTCTACGTGGAATTACCAGATATATGCTTGGAAATTATCCCATCATTGTTTTTCTGGAACAATCCATTTTTATACCAACTGGTCTTCTTTATATTTGAGTAGGCATGATCAGTATTTAATTAAAATTGACATCAATTTGGGCTTCTAGAACTTTTCTAGAAATTTTTAACACATTTATGCATACGTGATGTAAGGTGAAAAGAAGCCTGTTAATTATTCTGTTGTTAGCAATAAAACTAAGATAAATAAACCCCTTAGTTGAGGGAAAAAATCTCAGAATTTCTCAAGCATTATTTTAATTCTAATTTTCCTTTTTCTGTGCTTAGTAATTGAAAAGAGAATTAGTAATAAGCACATGTAACAACAGTCATTGAGCTCTTCTGAGAGCATCCAACATAGAGATGTCCAAAATATTATGAAATTCTAATTACTATCTATTTTGACTTAATTATCTTATATACATTAAATTAATTTACATTTCAGTATGAGGTAAAGTATGAAAATGAGACAATTAAAATTGTAATAAATGGGGTTGTGAGGGTCACATGAGAAATTTACGAAATGACAGATCTGCTGTGCAGGTGAAATTGTTATTATATGGTTGTAACAAAGATGGATGAAGTTACATAAAACATTTGAATTTAGATGAGAAAAATTCAAATGAGTTATTGAGTTATTGAATCCAAGTGTTATTTACAAAAAGACATTTGAATTCTAATTTAGTCATGACATTATTTTTAAAAGAACATATATGACAAATATTTTTTAAATAACTAGACTTTTCTTTGAAATTTTGAATGTGAAATTGATATAAATGGTTAAATTTTATTGACTTAAGTGGTTCAGCTAACAGCCATAAGGGCCGAGTACTTTTGTGGCGGATAAATGGATGAAGTGCTCAAAAACTGTGATTTCATTGTATTTTTACATGAAATTATCTTTAGCATTCTTGAAATGTGGGTATGTTTTGAAAAGGTATTTGTTGTAAATCACTTCTTTGTCTGGGACTGAGTATTCAAAGCAGGTGAATCTGTGTTCTCGTATTTCGAAGCTTGATTATGTTGAGAGGTAAAAGCACGTCTACCTCTAAATGTATTTGTGAATTTACAAGGTTTGCTGTAGACATGAGACTTGTTGGATGATACTCTTTTCAGTATGATTTTAGAATTCTAATAACTACAGAAATAACCTTAAAGCATTTTCTTCATTTCTTATCCAGAAAACAGCTACCAAAATGCCAAGTACCTACTGAATGGGATTAAATTCCTCTAGATCCATTCACTTCATCCATTTCTTATGTTATAGAAAAAAGCATATTTATGGAGCATTAGCAAAAATTAATATAAGCAAAAGAACAGCTGGATTTGCTTTGAACAGATTAAGAACTTGAAATGAATATCAGACCAATTTATAGACATTTTAAAATACTTGCCTACCACGAGCAATCTGGCACTGATCAGGGAATCCCTGTCTCTTTCTGGTGTAAGCAGGCATAAAGCAGAATTCTGCATATATTTATTGGTGCTAAAACTAACTGTTCTTTGGATTGTATGTGGAAGTCTCATCAAAAGAAATTTTTCTTTTATAGATTCCAAATCCTCTGTTTGATCTGGCTGGAATAACTTGTGGACACTTTCTTGTACCTTTTTGGACTTTCTTTGGTGCAACCTTAATTGGAAAAGCAATAATTAAAATGCATATCCAGGTAGTTATACCCTCTAATTCTTTACCTTATGATGCGTCCTTTCAAAGGCACTGAAACATATTTCTCTTGGTTATTCTAAAGCAAGTTGTAAAGATTTTGATTCTGTTTCCTTTTTTGTTTGTTTTTTTTAAAAGATTTATTTATGCATGCAAGAACTGGGGTGTAGGCCAGAGGTCTGGGGTGGTGAGAGGATTCACCAGAGACAAAGAAGGAATCAGAACAGGCAGATTGACTGAAATACATGGCTGAGGGGAGCAGCGGGCGAGGCAGGAGAGGTCTGCTGTACCATGTGGGAATCTCCCTGGCTGGGTATCAAACTTGTGCTGCAGTGACTATGGATAGTTTCATAGTGCTGTGCCCAACCCGTTGTGCCACCAGGGAGGCCCAGTTCTGTTTCATTTGGTTGGTAGCTTACTTAGGTATTCGACCATGAAGGACCCATCTATGCCCTGGTATGGAGGTTAGTGAATTTCAGGCAGTTTCCTCTGTCCCTATTAAAAAGTTGTGCCCTCCCCTTTATTTTTCTCATTGTTTTCTTTCTTTTTTCATCTTTCCTCTTTCCTTTCCTTTTGTTCTTTCTTAATTTCACTGTTTGCCTTATGAAACTGTTTATTCAAGACTTACCCTACAAAAATAATGTTCCTATAGAGGAAAGTGCCTATTATTTTCACACACAGTAGAAAAAAATGTTTCTGTACTGACATTGCCTTTCATTAATTTTTTTTAATATTCAATATAGTGATGTTATTAGAGACATAAGAGTCTGCTAGCCTTCAAAGACTCTTCACAAAGCCTTTATGATAAGAGAATGCACATTGCGTGTGCACATGTGTGTGTGTAGGGAAGAGGATGAGCATTGAAATGAGAGGAAATGGGTATGTGCTTCTAGGACTGTTCCGTGAATTATTCTTCTAAGGACAAATGTCACTAGAGTAAATTAAATTAACCAGGAATGAATTTCTTAGTCAGTGAAGTTTGCAACAAAGAGACATTGGCCTCTTTGGAAAAGTAAGAACCTGTTGAGAGATATCTATGCCCTGGTATGAGTCCTTGATAATTAAAAGCACATCTAATTCCCAAGTTTATTCTACCTCCAGCTCTTCAATGAGAAAAATGAAACAGGGAAACTTAAACTGCTTGTAAATGTCCAGTTTCTATTAATAGATATTGGCATTTGAGATGAGTTTATTGAGCCTGTCCTCTACTCCCCTGCCCTATTAATCATTCAGATTTTAAGGATGTATTTTTCTTCATTCAAGGAATATATATCCTTTCTTTTTTTTTTTTTTAAATCCATTTTTTATTTATACATACAAGCTGGGGTACAGGCCAGAGGCATGGGGCGGCGAGAGGGTTCACCAGAGCCAGAGCGGAGAGCAGAAAACAGGCAGATCAGAAATACACCGCTGAGGGGAGCAGCGGGTGAGGCAGGAGAGGTCTGCCGTGCCATGTGGGACTCTCCCCGGCCAGGCTTCGAACTTGCGTCGCTGCTGCTGACAACTCCACAGCGCAGCGCTTAACTGCTGCACCACCAGGGAGGCCCTATATATCCTTTCAAATACAGTAAGTTTATTCAGTGAGCACAGGTTTTTTAATATTGCAGTGCTACTCATTTTGCTGAAGATTTAAAACACCATAAGATTTTTTAAATAATAAAATATTGTTGTGAGTGATAAATTATTTTGCACAGTATCCGAGGTCATTTTTTTTCTTCAATTATTTTTATTCTTTTTGAGGGAACAGGGAAGTTATCATTTAACTTTCCTGTATACTTTGAAACTATTAATATCTAAGGAACAATAGCAGGTTGTTAATAACATCTTCTCTAGGAGTCCATAAATATTAAGTACTCTTCTTTATGTGGTAATTTTCTATAAATTATAGTGAAATTTATTCTGCTGAAAGTACTCTGTAATGGTTATGTACTTTCTGAGCCTTTCATTACAGAATATTCAAAACTAGTCTTTTTAAACATTTTCAGAAGATATTTTCAAGTTACAGTAATGTTAATTTTTTAATTTAGTACTGCATACCTTAAAACATTTAGTGTGTGTGATCCGATTTAGTTACTGTAATCTTGGGATATATAAATTGCTACTCCCATTTTGTAACTCTCAATTTAGAGAAGTTAATCAGTAATAGTTGCCTGAGAGGATAGCTGGAATTTGAACCAAGTCTTTCAGCTTCAAGTTCAGTGTTCTTTTCATTCTTTTGCACTCCCTTCTCAACTGTAAGTTACTTATATATTAAGGAAACTGAATTGTTTACTGCCTGCTATTTATCAAGATTTGTATGAGGCAGTTTGCCTCAGAACAGTGTTGTCAGGTAGTAACTATCCATGTTTCATGGATGGTAGAACTGAATGTTAGGAAAATAAAATACTTACCTAAAGCCCTGGAATGCAAACCAAGCTCTAAAATGTTGAAACTCATTCCCTGTATCTATGCAGATGAAATAAATATAAAGCTAAAATCCGTCTATGTTACTGGAAGGAAAGCATCTGATTTCCTTCACTGAACTGAGACCATGGAGTATGTTTGTTATGTTGCATTGTATCATAGAGACATTCTTTCTAAAGGCATGTCACTTGATGTACATCCAGATGTAGCTTAGGGTAACAAACATTTCTCAGCCCTTGGGTAAGCAATATTAATGAGTAATAAAAACATTTTAGCTATTTCTGAAACAACAAGGGGGAAACCCACACACAGATTTTTCTAAACTTATCTCCTCTTTTTTTCGCAACTTAAACTAGATAATCTTCCTTGGTGAAAATATGTTGAAAAAATCCAAATCAGCCAAACTAATAGTGGTAAATTGAGATTTTCCCTTGCATTGGATAAGTTCAAGTCCTCTACCTCTAGAAGGATACTTAAAGACATTGCCTTTCTCCCAAATAATGAAGAAAATGAAAAGTCAACAATACTCATATATAATATTTCATATGCCATATAATTATCATGTATATTGTTTACTGCTTCTCTAACATACCACCCACCACCACATGAACACACTTGGAAATTATGTGCTTCAAGAGGACAGTTTGTTGGCTCACTGAAGTATTCAAGTAACTAGAATCACATCTTGAGTGTAGTACTCACTCAGTAGATAAATCTGATTTAATAAACAAATCTAAAATTCTTCTTTCCATTGAAGGATCCTTCTTTTATAGTTTCTTAGTTCATTCTACCATCAGTGGTTCCCTTTACCCATACCGTTTTTCCTTCTGCTCTACCCTTTCTTTTGTTTCCTTGGTGCACATGGTTGAGTGAGCTGTGCCTTTTGTTTGTTTGGTAGAATCCCCACTCAAACCTCAAGCTTCAGGGATCTGAAACATATGTTCTTATATGTCTGACAGGTTTATATCTTAACCGCACAGTGAATTTTCAAGCTGTTGCATATTTTTTAAAAAAAAGGTCTTGTTTTGTTTTCAAGCAATGAAATTGTGTAATTATCTACACATTGGCTCATTTTGAATGTTAGGAAATGATGGTAAGGAGAGCTCAGGGTGATGAAATCACCAAGGACCAAAAACATTAGCTATGTTTCTTAGTTAAAACATTTACAGCTCCAATCATGTACCTGGCTTTTAGTATGGATACTATGAGAACTCTTAAATATTGTCATTTTCCTTCCCTCCCCTTTGTTACATGGACTACAGTTATTTAACAAAGAATTAAAAAGCATTAAAGTGGGGCCTCGCTGGTGGCCTAGCAGTTACATCTCAGCGCTTTCATTTCTATGGCCTGAGTTCGGGCCCCAGCCAGGGAGCTATCCCACATATGCTACAGCAGACCTCTCCTGTCTCACCTGTTCTGCTCCCCATTCTGTCTCTGGTAAATCCTTTCACATGCACCCCGGTCCCCTTACCTCTGGCCTACTCCCCAGTTCTTCTATACATAAATAAATAAATAAAAATATTTTTAAAAAAGCGTTAAATTGTTTGGAGAAAAGAACCTAGAATCACTCATATTTAATCAAAGAATTGTCTGTTCATTAAAACTAAATTTAATATTGCTTTTTTGAACTCTAATTGTACTTACGTGGCTTTCCTTTCTCCGAACTTTTATAGCACACTGTCTTTATCACTAAAGGCATTTATAGTTTTATCTTTATTCATATGTAGATCCTTACCATCTTTCTACTTATGTATAGGAAATTTTGTAAATTTCTTCAGGGTGTTGAAGATGTATCCTCATCTTTGTGTTCCCTAAAAATCTTCAGTAATGCCTTATATTATTCATAATAAGTACTTTATATAATATTTGTTGAATTTAGTTGAGAATATCTGTTACCTGTTAGCCATAAAGGCACATTATGTGTAAGGTCAAGATATCAACATTTTTTTTAAGATTTATTTATTTATGCATAGAAGCTGGTGTGTAGGCCAGAGGTGTGGGGTGATGAGAGGATTCACCAGAGACAGAGCAGGGAGCAGAACAGGCAGATCAACTGAAGTACACTGCTGAGGGGAGCAGTGGGCAAGGCAGGAGAAGTCTGCTGCGCCATGTAGGAATCTCCCTGGCCAGGTATCGAACTTGTGCTGCAGTGGCTCTGAATAGCTTCACAGTGCTGTGGTTAACCCATTGAGTCACCAGGGAGGCCCAAGATAACAACATTTTTAATTAATGGAGAGTAACTCAGTAAGAACAAATTGAAATGCCCTGGTTGATAAAGATCCTCAATAACTTGTTGATGCCTTTACTTATACCCCAAACCTGAAATTCCAAGCTCATTTAAGATCTGAGAATGGAACTTGCATGATAGTTCTGTAAAAACTTTCCCTGAAGGACACTCTTGTCAAGATCTTTTAGATTAGCAGTAGCCAGATCCCTGTCATCTGACTAAAGAGCTTTCATTTCAGTGGGGGATTACCTGGGAACCTAGGACTTCAGTAGTAAGCACCATTCTAAGATCCCTAAGACATGTGGAATGTCCACCCAGTCTTGGGTTTCATGACTCATGTTTTTAAATATTCATATATCCTACTAAGACTAAAGCCTCATCTTTCCTGGTGCCTAGGGAAAAACATCTTCAAAATACAAAGTAGGTGACAACTGCCTATCAAATGGCAGGTTGGTTTTTTTTTTTTTTTTAAAGAATTTTAAACATTATGGTAATGGGCAGAACCTCACTTTCTTAGACTGTTATCAGAATTGTAAATTTATATTGGCTTTTGTGGAAAGAAAATATTTTAACTGGTATTTTCTTTACAGAAAATCTTCGTTATAATAACATTCAGCAAACACATAGTGGAGCAGATGGTGGCTTTCATTGGGTAAGTAATTCTTTAAGGACTAATATTAACATTTTCACTGTTTGAAAGAAAGGAAATATATAAAAGACTTTCTTAGGATAGAATTTTTGTGATAGTTCTTTACTTTTTGAAAGAAAAAAATCTTTTCCCTTCTTAACCTATTGCATGGAACGTTGAGTTCAGGTTATCCTTCTTTAATTTTCAGTCATATATCAAGTCATATAATTCTTGATTTATAAAAAGCTTTGGCGTTTGAGACTATAACCCCTCCAAAGAAGTAGGAAATTCTCTTTATATAAAAAAGTGAGTTATTATATTTTGATAGTACTTTACTACAACACTATGACTTTTAGCCAGACTCAGATGCCAGAACATATTTGCATTTAATTTAAATATAAATGTTACATCAGGTATTAATATCGCATTAAATAAGCCATTATAAGATGGCATATTACCAAAATACACCATTTATGATCCTGTTACTTCATTAGGGGAAAATCAGGTGATTTTAAAAGGCTATGTATATAACGCTTTTATCTTTGTATTTAGAGAAATTATTAATATGTTTTAACATATGCTTTAAGTGATGCCATTTTTTAAATGATAATGTCACAGATTTGTGGAGCTCACTTTTATACAGTAGACTAATTTTGTATGGTTTATCAAATTATCAACTGGAATAGGGATACTGTCAGATATTAAATCAAACTGCATATGTAAAATTTTTATTCAGTGTTTAGAAGGGGTTTACTTTTCATGTAATAATATAATGCCCAATGATAGCAGTGTTAAATTGAAGTGTCCTTTGTGTAATTTTAACATAAATCTTTACCTTAAAAGTTGTTTTTGAAACAAAATATTTATAAAAATTTTTGCTTCTAAAATATTGTCACTTAGAGGGAGTTCATGAGTATTAGTTTGTTCTTTAAAATACATAATAGGGCCTCCCTGGTGGCTTAGGGATTAAGTCTCAGCAGTGACAGCTTGAGGTCAATCCCTTGGCCAGGGCGCTAACTCACATGGCACAGCAGACCTCTCCTCTCTCTCCCACCGCTCCCCTTAGCAGTGTATTTCAGTAAATCTGCCTGTTCTGCTCCCCACTCTGTCTCTGGTAAATCCTCTCACCCATCCCCTGCCCCCTTGCACCTCTGGCCTACACCCCAGTTCTAATAACCAAAAATAAATAAAAATCTAAAATAAATAAAATAAGATGATAATATAAGATACTCAGAGAAGAATGAATGGAAAATGAATCCCAAGAATAAGTGCAGCTAGGAAATAGTTTGGAGGCTTTGGGCAAAACAAATCTAAATTTGAATATGAATTCTGCCACTGGCTAGTTAACTTCTGCATCTACTTGTAGTTGCTATTCTTTCAGACTTGTTTGAGTAACATTTCTACTCCATTGCAGGAAGCCACTGGATAACCTTTCTAATACCAATCAAAATGTGAAATGTCCTATATTAAAATATTTTACAGTTTAATTGAAGCAGGTTTATTGGTGATTTAACATGCCAGTGTATGTGGATTTTTAAATGTTTTTTGTCTCAATACTTATGTTGCCAGTGTTCTCAAAGTCTCATTTTCCAAAGTTTCTGACTGTGGTTGTAAGGGTTAACTGCTAGGTGACTTCTGTGTGCTCTGTGGGAAGATTAAGGAAAAACCTACTTCTCCTTAAAGAAAGTATCCATTTCTCTACTATTTTTTTAGCATAGCATTTGACATACAATATTCATTATTCTCTTATACTAATTGTATCCCTGAATGATGGGTATTCTCTTCCCTCCCCCTTTTATTGATAAGGAAATGACCTCTGAATGGTTATAAATAACTCACTTAGATAATTTTTTATTTTCGCTTTTAACTTCATAAAAAGCATCATACTGTATGGAATCATTTGGGATTTATCATATTATTAGTATTACTGTATTAGTATTTTGCCAAAGATTTTTCATTTTGACTGCTATGTATTTTTCCACTATGTAGTCTATTCATTCACTGTCCCATTGAAACACATTTGGAATGTTTCCATGTTTTTCCTTGTTTGTTTTGCTGTTTTGACCAATGCTACTATGAGTATTTCTTAGTGTAACATAGCTAAGGATTATAAAAACCCTAAAAGTATGATGTAAGGGTTAACATGAAAGAGAGGAAAGGTACATAAAGAGGAAATTAGACTTATGCAAGATAACGCAACTCTTAGTCTTGTCTACAGCCAAATTCAGGCAAATTCTTATCCCCAAGTGGGAGAGAAAGAGTTAGTGGTGACCATTACACCTTTGGTGAGGTTTAGTGTTAATTTTATTTACATTTGAATGCTATACAAATTGATACCGGGCAGAAGGTATATCAAAAGTGGCCAAGGATACTGCCCAAATTGCTTATTGGTCACTATCTTAGTTCTGGCTTAGGGAACAATAACAATGGGATTTATTTAACAAACAGGGAAAAACAAAGTTACTGAGGCCAAAATATGGCCGTTTACCTTACTTAAAGTAATGTCCAGTCCTTTAAGTCCCAAAGAAGAAACAACGACATGGAGCTCCTCTTCCCAACAATAGGCCACATGTCCAAGATGGTGTCTTCCTGCTTCTGCAGAAGCTTAGCAACCAGACTGTAGGCCAGGTTCCAACTCACAAGGACAACACAGGACACAACTGGAGATACTCCGGAGCTGCCGTAGTTCCCCAGCACAGCACCAGGCCAGCAACACTGAAAACAGCAACTACAGCAGCCAGACGGCCCAACAGGCCGCACTCACGCATTTTAGAAAGGCGCCCGCTTCGGGCCTTTGCCTTCTTTCTTCAGCTGCAGTAAAAATAAAACCTGGAGCAGTTTCCATTGCTTGGCTACTTGCAAAGCCTCCAAAGTCGCTGGCCCCAAAGTCACTGAAGATTCTAGAAACGCTCAATCCGAAACTCTACATCCTGGTAGCTCAGAAACTCCTGGTGGCTGATTTCCAAACTCTCAATCATGGCAGCTACATCTCTTGCTGCTGGATCTACTCTTCTACATCATGGCAACTGACTCTCCTTCTTCAGCCCTTTTTACTTCTCGTCAGAGCCTCCACCCCAAACTGTAAAACCTTTTAGCATTTCTTCCTGGGGCTATCTATCCTCATCAGCAGCCCCCTCCAGGGGGCACCACCTATACAGGACTTTGGTCTCAGCCCCGTTACATTCCCCACTTTTAGTTTTTATCAGCATATCTGTGATGAATATTGGACAAGCCCTCTCCATTGGTACAACCACAAGGAACAACATTTTACATGACACAGTATAGAGTTACAGTATTTTTAAACAGTCAGATATTCAACAATGAGTACAGGCCAGTAACATTAACATTTTTAAAAGAGAAAGACCAGGTCCCTTCGTACCAAGTGGAAGCCCTGGGTGGGTCCCCAGTGGGCATTTTAAGTAAGAAAGACGTTAATTTGTCAATACCGGTCACTATGTTTAGGTTAGGGGGGTGGAGAATCAGAACCACTCAAACTGATGGTGGAACCCATGACTGATATTTAAGAAAAAATTTTTTGGACTTAGTTAACTACCAGGTAGGTAACTTGCAGTTGATTTGCACTTTAAGGTGAACAAGGTAAGGAGAGGATCCTTGGGCTGGTCAACCACAGGTGTCCTGTCCAACTACGTTGGACGCCAACTGATACTGGGCAGATGGGGCATCAAAACTGGCCAAGGGCACTGCCCAAATTGTTTACCAGTCACTATCTTAGTTTTCCACCCGTGTGCACAATTGCAAGACTACTCAAGCTTAGGAAATAACAACAATGCAATTTATTTAACAAACAGGGAAAAACAAAGAGTTACCAAGGCCAAAATATGGCCGTTTATCTTACATAAAGCAATGTATGGTATTTTAAGTCCCAAAGAAGTAACAAGGAAGGCAGCATCTTCCTGCCACTGCAGAAGTGGAGTTCCTCTTCCAAACAATAGGCCACATGTCCAAGATGGCATTTTCCTGCTCTGAGGACAACACAGGACACAACTGGAGATGCTCCCAGAGCTGCCGTGGTGCCCCAGCACAGCACCAGGCCAGCAATACTGAAAATAGCAACTACAGCGGCCAAACGGCCCCACAAATGGCTACACTCACGCATTTTAGGAAGGCGTCCACTCCAGGCCTTTGCCTTCTTTCTTCAGCAGCAGTAAAAAAAAAAAACCGGGAGCAGTTTCTGTCACTTGGCTACTTGCAAAGCCTCCAAAGTCCCTGGCCCCAAAGTCACTGAAGATTCCAAAAACGCTCATTCCGGAACACTACATCGTAGTGGCTCACAAGCTCCTGGCAGCTGATTTCCTCTTCTACATCATGACAACTAAATCTCCTTCTCAGTCCATTTTATTTCCCATTAGAGTCTCCACCCCAAACTGTAAAACCTTTTAGGATTTTTTCCTGGGACTATCTATCTTCATCAGCAACCCCCTCCAGGGGGTACCACCTATACAGGACTTTGGTCTCAGCCCCATTATAAAGTGACTGAAGGACATGGCCCTTTTCAAAGGACTTTTAATCTCAATTTAGTTATGGAATAGCCTAGCTGAATTTGATACCTTATGTATGCTTTCAGCCTGTCGTATTTTTAGTACAGTGTGTCTTTGTATGACAGCCCCAAGGTCCCAGCGAGAATGTAAACCCTACCACTCCAAAACTTACTATAATTTTAAGAATATTTCCCTTTCCTCAACCAGAAATAATAATTAGTAGATTTATCTCTTGGACAGTTCCATTAGGTTTAAGGAAAGTTATCCCTATTATCTATTCCTAAATCAGAGGGTTGATGTAATTATAGGTGGACATTTGAACAGATATAATGAAGCAATTCTATATTTTGAGAGAGGCTAGAGTACAGATAATAGCCTTGAGAAAAAGCCCTTTGGTTTATGGTATGTTTGGCAGTAAGACAGAGAAAAAGTTCTGAAAAAAAGATTAAGCATGTAATGGAGTTTTTCACTTTTCCATATCCTCAGTTGAAATGTATCAGGGAACAGAACCAAAGAACCAGGGAACTTTAGAGCTTCAGAGGTATTGGATTTGTTGCAGTCTTTCTTCTTCTTCTTTATTATTATTATTATTATTATTATTACAATTTAAAACTAACTTTTATTTAATTTTAGACTTTCTCCAATGAGAGAGCATGACCAAGTCTAACTTTAAAATCATGATTAAAATGACATGTTCCGTATTTCTACCAAACAAGGATGAGAATTCCCAGAAAATAAAATTAAGCATATGACTCGTAACAAACCATATGCAGAACATTGGCTCATTGTCGGGTTGCCAGGGCCTTATTGGAAGACAAAGTCCCTAGTTTTACCACACAAGAAAGTTTCCATAACTCAATCATTGAATTTGGGGGATGGGGTTTGCTAGAACAGGGACTTTTTAACCAGATACAGAATGTTCCATGCTCTTCTTTGCTGTCTCCTATTTCTGAGTTAACTTGATGTTTGACCTCAGAGTCGAACTTGCCTGTGGCAAGAGAGATCATTTTAACCAGCGAGTAATTAAGTGCTTGAATCTTAATGTTGTTTCTTGTTCCTTACTCTATGACAAGTGGTCAGAATGAGCTATGTTGGCCTTGACTTTTTCTTCCACAGAAAGAAAATCTATCCTTTCACTTTAAAATATGGAATGTTTATGTACTAATCCTCTTTGATTGTGATCATTGTCAGATCAGAAAAAGTTAAAGAAATGTGGAAAATAAGTATTTGTAATAACTGAAAATAGATACAGAGATTTTAAGACCCCAGATGCTGAGACTTAGTTGTACACCCTGATTTTAACATAATCTTCTATAGTGTCGACAGAAAAACTCCATTCTTTTCATGTCTTCATGTAGTTTGTTATCTTGTCCTTTGACCCTTGTCTTGTACGTTTTTGTTATAGATATTGGGGGCAGCATAATTAAGAACTAAAGCTAGAAATCAAGTTAGACTGTTAGATGACAAGAGGACATAGTGTTAGAAGTTACTATTGACCATAACTAGAGCATTTCCATAGAATGATGAAGAACAAACCCTGATCATATAAGATAAAAGATTTGTTAAGGAAAGGAAAAGTAGGCCAAAGTTGTGACTGATACATTTTAAATGTTCTATATATATTTGTTGTCTAACTGAATTTATTAATTTATTATTAGGACAGACCTTTGTGTATTGTAGGCTGAGAGAAAGACTAATAAAAAACAAGAGGTGGAAAATACAAAGAGAAAAAAGAAAGTATGGGAGATGGAAAGTCGCAAATAGTAAGAACCTACTATGCCAGATGTTTTTTATACATTTTTATTGAATATGCATAGCAAAACCTGCCATCACTGTCTAGTTGGAAAAAAAAAACCAAAAAACAAAGATGTTAATTCTTATAAATGGTAAGAGATAAAGGAAATAAGATCAAAAGCCTGAGTAGGTTGATAACCTGCTAATCAAATCTTCCTTCAATACTGAAGTGAACATCTTTTGAAGTAGAAAAGAGGGGAACATCCATCAAAGGAGCACTGTAGAAGGCAGTGAGGTCATCTGCATGAGTTGGAGATTTGGATGAAAGAATGCCAGTTTCAAATGGCACTGCTGTGTGCATTTGATGGGGAATCAGGTTGAATTGCTTTTATCCACTTTCCTCATACTTGTTTCTACCTCGTAGTTATATAAGTAGTTCTACCTATGTTACCGTGTGTGAGAAAGCTTCTGGATTTTGTACTGTAGGTTTAAATGCATTATTTCTCTCATCACCCTTCAAGATTAAATTTTTTGAGGGCAAAGATTTTTTATCTTAGTTATTATCTACTGCATTACTGATTGCCTCAGCTAATGATTAGGTTGTTCTTATATAAGATTAGATTCCAATCAATGTATTTTTTAACCCCTACATTATCATGCCATTTAGAATAATCTAAAGGTCAATAAAGTCCATGATGTTTTACCTTAAATTTAAAATTCTGCAAGCTATACTTTTATTCTTGACTTTTGAATCTGGGTTCCTGTTAATGATTTTATTCTTAGAACTCAGTGGGTCTTGGCCTGTCCTAGATTTGTCATCTAAAATGCCACTACTCTCATTTTTGGTAACAGGAATCAGTTGATTTTTAACAAGTTTTTGTTTTGGCAGCCAGTTACTTTTACTTGATTCTAGATGACTCCTTTAGCTCTAGTCTCATTCATTAACATAAACGCATGCTTGGTTCAAATCTATTTTCTGACATGAGGCTTTGTTTTCAAAAGCTTCCCTTACTGATAGTACCTTTAAAAGAGTAGCTGCTAATTGCAAGGAGGTCTTACTTCCATTCTGATTCTTACAGAAAACAATTCCAAATGTTCAAAAGTATGGGCAATTGTCGATTTTTTTTTTCCCCCTGAAAGAAACTTGTGATAGAAATATGCTCTGAGGCAATAGCAACAACACACTTGACATTTCTGGATAAAGCAATGGTATTCCTTCTACACAGCCACTAAGAAATGGATGGTGTCATGTGTTTATGATACCACCCAGCACACAACGGACTTACTTGAATACAAAAGAGGTTTTAATCATTTGAAAGAGGCACAGATGGAATGAAATTCAAGCTGCTTTAATCCCGAATCCTGAGGTTGAATCACAACAGAATTTTAGACTGTGCCAGACTATCAGCTCTAAATTTTTTTAGTGTAGTGTAATTTCCATCTTGAATTTGTTTTATGTTGGGGTGCTCTTGCAAGATCCTTTAAATGTAAAGGAACTTGATTTGAATGGGCTACCACGTTTCAGAGCCAAAGCAAGTAGAATATATCAGTTATCAGTTTTTTTCCTTAGAATAGCAACTTTAAAGACTCAGATTCTCTGTTTAATCAAATGGGAAAATTAGTGGTATTTTCATTCTAGTTGCACGGGATTACTGGATCCCATTAGTGGGTTAAATATAAATTGATTTGTTATTAGCATCAGTTCATTACTTGTCATATTCCTAGTTAATTGGGTATCAATTTGTATCTCCTTTTTGTCTTTTTCCTTACTCTAATTGCTATATTGTAAGGCTATAAATATTAATGGCAGTCAGCATGATGGTCTTTGGTTTCTTCAGGAAGATTTCATGATAAACTTACCCCTGCCCTCCTTCTCAGAGCAATCTGCCTTTGGAGAAAAGACAGTTTCACTTGGAGGGCAATCTGTCGTAGTGTTAGGCCGGGAGTCAGAGATCCATTCTGAGTCACTGTGAGTAAAGCTTTAGTATTGGTTGCACCTCAAGGAAACTGGTGGTTAAATGCTGTGAGAATCTTTATCAGACAGGAAATGACAACTCATTAAAATATTAACGGTTAAGCCTGTTTAGATCACTGCCTGTAGGGAGGGGAGAGAAATTTAATTCTACAATGTTTAACTAAAATACACCCATTTCTGAAAACAGAACTTTTTATACGATTTTTATCAGAGAAAGGGCGTTGCTAGTCCATCTTGTTACTGAACTTTCTCATACTGTCATTGCCTCTTTGTACAGAAGACAGGTCAGCATGTAAGGGGGATGGGGTGGGGAATTCCCGTGCAACTAGAATTCATTCCTAAAAATGTATCTAGTACCTTAATTGTAAAACACTCTTCAGCACGAGTTTGTTGGCTTCAACTGGAAGACCATTTTCTCTTTGGGTCTCGATTCCTGTGTTCCTGGGCCAAGTCCGAATTGAAACAATTGTTCTCTGCAGTCAGAGGACAAATTTATTGATTTATATACAGTGATCCTCTCTCAATCAAGAGGATTCTAAAGACGCTAATATTTGAGTGAAATATAATTACGAATTTTAACTGTGGACAGGGGTTTCAGTCTCTTGAGCTTTGAACTACCCATATTCTTAAAAGCCCTCTTTCTAGTGACCTAGTCGAAGAAATAACATCAAGGACACATTGAGTCTGAATCTTTGCAAAAATAGCTTTTTTCCCCACTGATAGATGACCTAATGGTCCTGCATTGACCTGGTCAGCTAGTCCCCAAGATTGTTTTACCTTTTGAGAACAAGGCACAATACTTTTAGCCCTGTTTTGCTTCATGGACTAAATCAGCAGCCTCCAGCATCAGAGTGAATCTAAAATAGTAGAACTTCTATTTATATTTCCACCTTTGGGGCCTCCCCGGTGGTGCAGCGGTTAAGCGCTGCGCTGTGGAGCTGTCGGCAGCGGTGACGCGAGTTCGACGTCCGGCCAGGGAGAATCCCACATGGCGTGGCAGACCTCTCCTGCCTTGCCCGCTGCTCCCCTCAGCAGTGTATTTCTGATCGACCTGTTCTGCTACCTGCTCTGTCTCTGGTGAACCCTCTCGCCGCCCCGCACCTCCGGCCTGTACCCCAGCTTGTATGTATAAACAAAAATAAATCTTAAAAAAAAAAAAATTCAAACATATATTTCCACCTTTGTTATTTTCTTTTTTGTATATTTTTACAATGTATATAATATTGTGATAGTGATTATATATAAAATGTATGTATATAACTTATCTTCAACTCAAACCATTTCTCAGAAGATCACTATTAGGGATTTTACAAAAATGGACAAGGAAAGAGTGAGAGTTTCACAGTACAAAAGGGAGTGAACATGTTGCAACTTATTGTGTTCTTTTTTTCCCTATGGCCTGTAAATCAGATTTGTAGCTTATAATTCCTAGTTTTAACCAAACAAATTCTCACAAATCAGACAACTGACTTTAAAACATTCCTGTAAAAAAAAAAGTAGAAGGAAGATAATACTGATAATGCCTTTACAAGGAATAGGAAAAAAAATGCAGCATTGACATTTCATCTGTTACTATTATATGTCTATAGAAACCAACCAAAAACTTTAGGAGTCTTAATAAAGGACAAGAGTATATCTGCCTTGAAGTGTTTGCTAATGATAGCATGAAGGCCATCATAATTAGTAAGATATTTAAATTTTTTAAATGCTAACTTTTATATTCCATCTTTATTTTAATCCTTTTAAATTTGTATTTGTGTGCTTTGCTGTTTGTGTAAGTGATTATACATATATCTAAAATGCTTGCTGACCGTTGGTCTAAGTTGCTCTGCCCTTAAAATCTGCTTTTGTTGCCATCAGAAAATACTAGTTTAGGGCCTCCCTGGTGGCGCAGCAGTTGAGCGCTGCGCTGTGGAGCTGCGGGCAGCGTCAGTGCGAGTTCGATGCCCAGCCGGGGAGAATCCCACATGGTGCAGCAGACCTCTCCTGCCTCGCCCGCTGCTCCCCTCAGCAGTGTATTTCTGATCTGCCTGTTCTGCTCCCCATTCTGTCTCTGGTGAACCCTCTCGCCGCCCCACTCCTCTGGCCTGTACCCCAGCTTGTATGTATAAATAAATAAATCTTTAAAAAAAAAAAAAGAAAATACCAGTGTATTAGTAGTCCATTTCAGAAACTGTCTGTTATTCTTTCTGAATTATAGCAGCATTAGGATTGACTAAATCCCTTTCTTCCCTTTCTTTTAATACTACCACTGGCCTGAATCTTACTCTAAAAACATTTCCTCCTGTTTGTAAACTTTTAGAAGTTTGGCTGATCAAAGCCTGAGATGATTGTTCAGACCTTCTGATTAATCACTAAGGGGATGTTAAGTAAATTACTCTCAAACTACTGCGGAAACAGTAACAAAAGTAACAAAATCATTGTGCCCACACTTTTTTCTAAGAAAGATAAGGCTTATTATTATGGCCTTACTAAGAACCCTGTCAGGCAGTATATTTTCAAGAAAGCCAATATAACTTGCTAGGATCCTCAAAGAAGTGGTTCAGAAAGGAGTAGAGTCTATATTAAATACAAAGTTACTTTATTATTGCCATTTAATTCCTTTACACGTTTTAGCTATTTTGAATTAATATACACACACTGTGAAACAAGTGCTGTACAAAACAACTTTTTTTTTAAGTTTTTGGTTTTTTTCTCTTATTAAGCACTGTCTCCCAGTTTTGTGATGGTAGATAAGAAAAAACACACACCTCATTGGAAAAATCCAAACAGAATCATGAACAGGACAATTTCAGATCTTCTAACAGCAAGCCCTGATTTAATGATTACCTCCATGATGAGAAGCAATTCAAAATAAATCAGAGTTTGTTATTTTCTATCTGGCGAACCAAATTGTTTGAGACTTACACATTTAAAAGAACTCCCTTGAAAACAAGAATATAATGACTGATGAATTTTTGGAATGGGTGTGTGCCTGGGACTAAACAACAAATGAAATTTTAAGCATTGTGAAAAACTGGAGTAATCACTCCACCCACTCTCTATGTAACCTCTGCCAGTTGCGATGCTTCCTCTGGAAGATTTTCTGGGTTTTGTGGGTACAGAGAATAATGCAGACCTTTCTTTATATGAGTTAATGTAATGAGAGTTTAAAATACAGATTCCTGATCAGAAAAGTGATTTTCAGAAACAAAAGTAACTTTTAAAATTATAGGAAATGCTGTATATTGTTTGCAAATTCTTTAGAGCAGTTGACAGAGACTTGCAAAGATTAGCTTGTTTCTGTTTTAACACACACTTAGGTATGTAAGCATGGCAAAATATTGTTCCCATGAAACCACTTTTTTTTTTAAAGATTTATTTATTTATGCATACACGCTGGGGTACAGGCCAGAGGCGTGGGGCAGCGAGACAGTTCACCAGAGACAGAGTTGGGGAGCAGAAGAGGCAGATCGACTGAAATACACCGCTGAGGGGAGCATTGGGCGAGGCAGGAGAGGTCTGCCACGCCATGTGGGGATCTCCTGGCTGGGCGTCGAACTCACATCACTGACAGCTCTACAGCCCAGCACTTAACCGTTGCGCCACCAGGGAGGCCCCATGAAACCACTTTTGAACTCTGTGTGGATTTGGACTTTTGTGCCTTTTTTTCATTGCTGATTTTTTGTTAGCTTTTTCTGAGGTTATTTCCTTTATTAAAATTAGGAGCCAAAGTGCAAAAATCGTCATTAAAATAATCTGTTGAAACTTTGTTTTTTAATGAGTCAAAACTATCTAGAAAATGTGTATGCCAGAAAAATAGATCAAGGTATTATGACCCTTTTTATTTTTACTTTCCATGCTGTAGGTCTACAACAAAGAAAAGTAGATAAGATCAGTTTGGGGCTTTTTTTCTTAATTTCTTTTTTATTTAATACTTTCTCACCTAGGAAAGTGACTATTTACAAGATCAGAGTAAACGTCTCTTAGTGGAACAGTTGAATGAAAAATAATTCTATGTCTTTGTTGTCCTCATGTTCGTCTACATCACAACACTGTAACACTTTAAACTTAATAACTAACACCTACTGCCACCACGAGGACTTTACACACTCACTATGGCTTGAGATGATACTCTTTAGCTGGGTGCACGGAGTATTCTGAATTTAATGACTTTTAGAGAATGGTGTTTAAACTATTTGCTATGCTGACTATAAAAAGTAACTGAACTGTCATGCAAGTTATTCCCCAGTCACCCATCTCCTCCCCACCCCTCATGCACCCTAAATTAATCTTTAATGTCAAAATGGACTCTAGCTTGTGTTTGCTGCTTGAAAATAACTTGGGGAATGAAGTTATAGACAGCTATTTTTTATCTTAAATACAAGTTAAGACAGACAACTGTAATTTCAGTTTTTATCGAGTCCGTTGGTAAAGCAGCTTAGTGAGCTTAAGGAAAGATTTAGTATGAGAGTGCTTTGTACAAACTGAAGCTTTATTTGAGGAAATAGAGAAATGAAAATAGAACTAAAATTTTGGGGCCTCCCTTGTGGTGCAAAGAGTTAGGTCTCAGCACTATGAAGCTCTCCACAGCCACTGCAGCATGAGTTCGATCCCCGCCCAGGGAGATGACCCACATGGTGCAACAGACCTCTTCTGTCTCGGCCTCAGCAGTGTATTTCAGAAAATATGCCTGTTCTGCTCCCCAATCTTGTCTCTGATGAATCCTCTTACCCCCCACACCTCGGGCCTACACCCCGGTTCTAATATGCATAAATAAATAAATCTTTTTTTAAAAAAACACTGAAATTTTGATGAATATGTAAAAAGATTAAGAGGATCTGATAAGGATATGATCATACTATTTCATAATAGTTTGGGTTAATATATTACTATTAAAAACTTTAAACTTGCCTGTTTTCAACTGTTTTCTCTTATGGGAAACTTCATGGAGATAGATCCCACTCCTTCACTAATACTTAGATTCATTTTTCAGGATGCTCTGGAGAAATTATTTAAAGGTTGTACATCATGTAAATGTATAGTGATATATATTTTCTATCAGTTACAGTGTAGCCCATAGTGAACTTACAATGGCAAATACTTAGTTTTTCAAATTATTTTCACCAGAGGTTAGAATGATTTTTCCCAATTCCTTCCTTATTCCCCTCAACAACAAAATAGTAGGATCTTTTTAATATTTGAATCTTGATTCTTAATTTCCTCTTGAAATTGCTTGTCTATGGCTATCCTTGAGAGTTTGAAATAATGACATATAAGGGTGAATGAATAATGACATATTAAGGGTGAATGAATCAGTTTCTGAAGGAAAGGTCTTGTAAATCTGCATTCTCCAAAGCCAATCTTTCTGTCTATATATTTCGCTGGAATTTTTTTTTTACTTTTTTCATATTCATAAGATTTTTCAAGTGTACATAGATATGCTATTTGCATTTCCGTATGTATTACGTAACTACCCAAAGAAAATCTGTCTTCAAAAGAGAAGCTTGTCTGTAGTATGTCATCAGAGTCATTAGTGATAAATAGCCTCAGAGCACAACACAGCTCTTGTAAGATCACGTAAAAGTCGAGGAGAAAAAAAGATTGAGACTTCTGCTTCTCCCTCTTTGATATCGTGTGAGTCTCCTGGTCTAATCAGTGTAGCTGCTTCCTCTACTACATTTGCAGGCTGTTTTTCACATCCTTCAGTGTTGGGTAAAGGACCTTTTTGACAACTTCACCTCACACTGATCTCTTTTTTTCTCCTTCCAATTCCTCTGTGTGTATCTTCAGAATCAGAAAATTTAGTACTGATTTGTAAATTCTTTCGTTAGCAAATCTGTGTGTTTTGAATCCCTGTAATGATTTTAAGTTTCTGTGAGCATGGACTCTTTCTTATAGCTTCTCCCCCCCCCCCCCATTGCACCTTTTACATGGTGAACACAAAATAAGGAAGGACTCCCCTAAGTGGTGGTTGATAGTTAATAGAGTCAAAGAAAAGTATCAACCAGGAGTTAGGTATTTTGTTAGCTTAGGGTAAATATAGTGGAAAGAAAATTCTCTTCCTCTACACTTCTGTTTTTTATTATAGAAAGCAGCAACTAAAATTGCTCCGAAAAGAAATGAAGTTAATTTAATAGGGAGAGCATTAGGCACTGCTACAAATACATACTGAAATGACTTCAACTAGCTGCGGGAAAAAGATTGGGTTCATTCACCCTTTAACCCTGTTATGACAGATGAGAAAATAAAAAAGAGTACAGAAAATGAGGTATTTGCTTTTCTAAATTACCCCCAAGTTACCATAAAAAAAAAAAAAAGCCTGCGAGCACTTCTAAAACGGGAGCCTGGGAGCTAGAGTTGCCAAACCGGCTTAACAGCACAGCCTCCTTCTGGCTGAGAAGGAGCTCCAAGTACATAAACTTATCAGAGATCACTATCCCAGTCACTTCAGAACAAGTTGTTTAGTAATGTACTGTAGTTTCTGTGCAAATCATCTACCATAAACCACAAAGTGATTCAAGGTTCATAGTTCCTTCTTTGTTCCTTTGTTAATCACTGACTTCTGACTAGTGGGAGGTACCTCCCAAATTTGCTAATGCATTCTTTTTGGATAAGGATGACGCACAGATTGTCCTAATAAGGACTTAGATTGAGAAAGGACCGCCCCCTTTGAGAAGATGGGACAAGTCTGAGAGAGGGCGGGCAGTTTCTTTTTCAACTAGGGATGACACAAGCATAAGTCATTTCCTTATTAATCGGTTCAAACCAGTTCTTACAGGAACTGGTGGTGATAAATGTGGGACTTCTCAGAAGTCATTCATTTTATTCTTTGTACCATGCCAGTGTGCAGCATCAGCTCTGCTGGTTTCACTCTGAGAACGAACTCTAAACTGTAGGACGGGCTCAGCTCCTAATGTCTCTCAAATATGTTAACAGGAGAGATTTTTCTCGTTTAAGGGGTTCTATAGGCTGAATTTTTATTCACTGAAACAAATTCACAGGATTGCGCCAGCTCTGCTGATTGTTGTATTTTTTTCCTTCTTCCTATTCAATCTCTGCTTTTTGAGTCCTGGTGGTAAGTGGATTATCTTTAATATCTTTCTTGCTTTCCTTCCCAAATGTGTCATTTTCCTTGGGCTACTGTACCCTGCTTCCAGTGCTGTCCCCGGCATAGGTCCATCTCTACAGAAGCCATTCCAGGATTACCTGGAGGCCCAGCGGCAGAAACTTCATCACAAAAGTGAAATGGATGCACCACAGGTGAGATTTTACTGTTTTCTTCTCCATCCCCACTCCTTCCCACCTGCATTGCTTCAAACTGAAATTACAAACACTAGGCTCCTCTGCCTTCTAAAGTTGAAGCTTTTTTACTCTGCTAAAAAAAAATTGTCTTTGTCTACATCAAAAAAATGTAACTTCTATCTCGTGTATCTTCTCAAAAAACAAAAGTAGGACTTATAGGAAATATTTGATTGATAATGTAAAGTGATCTTATATTAGCAAATATACTTCCCAAGTAGACTTAAAGTTAGTTTATAGCATAATAACATCTTGAACTGAGGTCATTTGAATATCTCCTTCATTTTTACTTTTTCATATGAAGATGGGGAAATAATCATTTTAGCTGAACTTGAAATTTTTAACTTAAACCCAGCCTGCCTTTTCTGTAAAACAATTCTCTGACAAAAGGAAATGACTAGAAGAGGATAAGTAAGCAACAACTTGAAATGAGAAACTTGAAGGAGGCACAGTCGGTTTTCCTATATGGCCTTACACTCTTTATGTGGCCCTTTGCTGCCCTCAGTTGACCAAACATGACTTCAGAAATCTATAACATTTATAAGAGCTGCTCCCACTTCTGGAACAAGAATTGTGACTCTCTGGGCAGTACTCTCTACACGTACCTTCATGGCAACTAGAGAGAGTAGAATTTAAATCAGACTTTTTATGAAGTAGTAAAAAGACACAAGATGACCTCATCCTCTCTCCATTCTAAACTGTGTTAACACATTGTTTTCCTTAAAACATTGTAGATGATCTGTTGTCTTGCTACTGAACTAATGAAGTCTTGTGGATTGTTATGCATTTATTCCTGCAGGGAGAAAACTGGTTGTCCTGGATGTTTGAGAAGTTGGTGGTTATAATGGTGTTTTACTTCATCCTATCCATCATTAACTCCATGGCACAAAGTTATGCCAAACGAATCCAGCAACGGTTGAACTCCGAGGAGAAAACTAAATAAGCAGGAAAAGGTTTTAACAGCAGAAAAATTAGAATGAACGAGTTCTACCTTAAATTGGGAGGACTCTGAAACGGAAAGGAAAATTGCCTTTTCCAAGCTGTATCAATTTAATTTTTTTTTTTTTCTGAAAGTTTAGTCCCTATTTGCACTCACATACTTTTCCTTTGTGTGTTAAGGTAAGGTATCCACCCTCGATTCAATCCAAGTTGTACTTTATTAGGGTGGAATGTGATGTTCAGCAAATTTAACAGAAACTGGCCTTCAATTTATTGCTTTAAAAAGGCCCATGTGGTACAATTAAAGAATTCCAGACAACAAAAAATACAGTTCCTAAGTATGTTAAATTTGTCAAGCTTTTAAGGTTTGTCACAAATGACTGCTTTGTTTTTCTAAGTCATCAAAATGTATATAAATTATACTAGATTGGAATAACAGTTTTGCATGTCTATCATGGTAAAATTTAATATGCCATCCTGCCCAACCCTTCTTCTGCAAAAAAAGGCCATTTTATGATGTATTGCACATCCTCTTGGGAAACGGATCTTTAAATTTGATGACAGTATAAGGAGAATCTGGTTGATGTCTCACGAATGAGCTGACACCATTTTTTATTCTGTATATTTAGAATGAAGTCATGAAAAAACTTTATAAAGACATCTTTGATCATTCCAAAATTGTGTCCGTTTTCTTGAGCGTTGTAATTTTTTTACTTTAGCTTCTACCTACTGAATAGCAGGCTCGCCAAATCCACCAGGCATTATTTCTAAGCTGGCACTTAATTGCATGGGAGCTACCATCAAGGCATTCTGTTAGTTATACTGCAATTGAACAGCTAGCAACACTGCCGAAATGGCGTCTTAGGGATTGGCGTAGCGAGGGAATTTCTTGGTTTGTGATAACAGGAGAGATGATAGTATGCTAATCCAAGGACACACTGTAGCAAGAAATGACTCATCTAAAGCCATGCTTTCTCATGTCTGTTATTTCTAGCTCAGCATGTACTCTGGTTTTAATGGAAATTTACTTTTACATGTAATCTGATTTTTAACCTTTATTCAGTAAGTGTTTTGTTCTTCTGTGATTTTTCCTTTGAGATGTTTCTAATTGAACTAGGTCATTTTGTTTTTATTGGGAAGAAAGTAAACAATTTCATTTTTTCCTTTAGGAAAATCAGTACTGACCTGTTGAGAGTAGAATTGGGTTTATATCTCAACAGGCCAGAAAAGCCTGACTTGTTTTATCAAATCCCTCCTGAATGTCTGCTTGTTTGCCTACCGTCGTGACATCTCCATGGCTGTACCACCTTGTCGGGTAGCTTATCAGACTGATGTTGACTGTTGAATCTCCTGGCAACAGCAGTCGATGGGCTGTCTGACATTCTGGTATCTTTCATCTGACCATCCATATCAAATGTTCCCATTCAAACATTACCTAGCATCATGGTTTATGATAAAAAAAACTCTGGTCCTTATGTCTAGTGGCATGTTGAATCTTTTATGCCATGATATTGTAGCAATATTGAATTGAGAAGATTTTGTAGAAAATTGGGATAGTGTCTGAGACCACAACTAGGTAAAAGGCCAAGTATACTGCCTCACAGGTTCTGAAGAGGTTCTGCTTCCATAAAAATTCTTTTTTGTTGTTGTTGTTTTCTGTTTTTCCACCCAGGAACTTTCTAACAGTTTGACTGTTTGTTGCCTTATTTGAAAAGCAGTACCCAAATGTTTTAGTTTAAATAGCTTCACACTAACCATCGTGATATTTTAGATTCGCTAGGGTTAATTATAAACTTTTGCATCTCCTTCACCCGCAGTTTATTTGTTGTTTGAAGAAAGGAAGGAGAAAAACAAATATGAATTGTACTTTTTTATACTAAATCTCTGGGATTTATCGGTAAGTTTATTTCAGGGTAGTGTTAGAAAAAGAAAATCTTAGACTGAAGTTCTAAGTGGTTGATACTTTTCACTTAGGATGAGTATTTGCTCCCTCTTTCAAATGAATTTGTTTTAAAAATGAAAAGCCGCTGTCTTTTCCTCCACTGTTCAGGTGTGGCATGGTTGGATGATCCTGCTTGAATTCCAGCTGGAGCTGTGTGTTAGCCTTATATTCCAGCGGTTGGTTGTTCCTTTCTTGTATTGACCAAAGTAGACACAAGCACAACTACATAATCTAAAAGACATAACCTAGTTATTTCTAGCTGATTGGAGAGCTGAAAATTTGTAAATGGATGGTTTGATATTACTGCAAATAAAAAGGGCCTGGGAATTCTGATTCCTTCTGTTTTGCTTAAGTCTCATTTTGTGCCTTAAAATATCTGCAGTGTTTTATTATGTCTCAACTCAGTGACTGACCGTCGAGCAGTACAGTACAGTGCATTAACAGTTTATACGCTTAACCACTGAGAAGCACCTCCCTTAAAGCAATGGAATGAAAAAACATGTAGTGTTTTTAATATTCTGAGTTAGTACATAATTTGGAGTGTAGGGTTCGGATGAAAGGGAGATTTTGACTTTAATTTGTATAATGGCCACTATCCCATTCTCTAGAAATTAAAAAAAAAAAGGCTGGAATGAAGCTTCTGAAATGTGCCAGTTTGGTGTTCCATGTGCAGTAACAAGTGTGCCTGTACAAGCAAGCTCAACCTGTATTTCCAGTGTGGTCTGTAGTTTTAGTAGGACAGCTAGAGGCTTGACTGCTTTAACCAGTCACTCAGCGGTAACTTGAGTGTGAATAATGCAGTAAGCTAAGTAAAATAACCAGTACCTTCCTGTACCCTGTAGTGAATTGTGACTGACCCATGCGTAAAGAGTTCATCGGAGTTCCCAGCATAGTGTCAAAAAGCCTTTCAATAGAAACCCACTTGCTGCCATTTGCAATAGTCTGTCAATATGCTTCGGATTTCTCCCTCTAACATGTGACCCTCAGGTTTTAACTCTGAGCCTGTGGACAAGTTAGATTAAATCAGATAAAATGAAGTGCTGTGATAAATATTGGCATATTCCCAGTTTTTTAATTCATCAAACACCAGTAGCACTTGATATAATTGCAAGAATTTGCAGCCTTGGGTCTCCCTGGTGGCGCAGTGTTAAGCACTGTGCTGTGGAGCTGTCGGCAGCAGCAGCAGCAGCAGCGATGTGAGTTCGACACCCCGCCAGGGAGATTCCCACATGGTGCGGCAGACCTCTCCTGCCTCACCCACTGCTCCCCTCAGCAGTATTTCCATTGATCGGCCTGTTCTGCTCCCCACTCTGTCTCTTGTGAAACCTCTTGCAGCCCAGCACCTCTGGGCATAAATAAATCTTTAAAAAAAAATTTGCAACCTTGCATTCACTCCAAAAGCAAAATAATCTAAGTGCTCTCAACATATGCTCTTATTTAAGAGTACATATGCTCTGTCTAGAGGTTAAATTCAAGATCCAAAATAATAGAGAGAAGCAGAAAAAAACCTAATGATTAAGACCAAAACACTTAAATTTAAAAATAAGCCCTTACCCTAGTCAAAGTACAAGGCACAGATACACTACTTTTATCGTGAAATAGAAATACTTTAACCTTCCCACTGTAAAATGTTATTTTCTAATTTTTTATTATGAGAATGGATAATAAAATCTGGAAGGTTGGTCAGGAATACAGATTACCAGCTTTTTTTTTTTTTAAGATTTATTTATTTATGCATCTAAGCTGGGGTGTAGGCCAGAGGTAGGGGGTAGGCTAGGCAGTAAGAGATTCACCAGAGGCAGTGGGGAGCAGAACAGGCAAATTGAAATACACTGCTGAGGGGAGCAGCGGGCAGTGCTGCAGTGGCTCTGGATAGCTTCGCAGTGCTGTGACTTGACCCCTTGTGCCACCAGGGAGGCCCAGAATAGCAGTTTTGAAGAACTTGTCAGAAAATTCTATTGAGAATATCCAGTGAGATTTGCTGGGTGCAAATAAATTGTACATGTTTTTAAAAAATTGATTTGGTGGCATGCAAGATCATCCTCAATAGACCTGAGTCTTCTCTTTAAGAAAAAAACCCAATAAAAGGCTTATTTTATTCATAAACAGTTACTAATGTCCTCGCAAAAAGTTAAAACAACACAAACAGGAGTTTAATAGCCGTTTTTGAAAGCCAAGTAGCATTCTATCTCTACTACATCTTGATCAAAGTTAAATAAAAGGAAATGCTATGCAAAACTGTTGTATCTAAAGTGTTTTTTCCTTTAAGACAAAAGTACATAATGTACTTTAAAATTCTAGAAGCAGTTGAGTCATTAGTATCTGGTAGACCTGGCCTATGGTTCCTGTCCGTCTCTTCCCAGTAAGGCCAAGAGTTCACCTCAGGTGATGTATTTGCCTTGGGGGTGAGGCCTTGAATTGCAGCAAATAAGCTTCATGTATTTGCCTATCTAACTAGTACTCATAAGGGGTTAGAACAAAAACCTGTTCTGGGCAACTGCTTACTCATTGCCTTTAGAATTGCCTGGTGCTAGGACAGGCAGGTGCCAACTGTTTGCTCATTCTCTGACCTACTAGCCTTGCAGTTTGCTGTGTGGGTGTTGATACTACTAAGCTAAAAAAAAAAGTTGTTTTGGATGGCCCCCATTCTCCACCCAAACACCCTTGATTCATTTGAGACCTGGGATTCTAATTCTGTAGTTGGGAGACTGGCCCAAACAAAGTATGGCCCAGAGAGAGTGAGTCAGTTGTAAGTGGCTGGCTGACTCTATGGGAACAGAAATGAAACCCAGCTTAGAGGGTTTGTCAGCCAAATCCACAAATGTGTGGCTTTTTGAAACATTGGACATCTGTGCCTCTTAATTTAAAATAAACTTTTTTTAAAAAGCACAAAGTTGCTTAGCTGCTTCTTCCTTTGTCAGCAGCAAGTCGCTGCTCTAACTTAGGAAGCCTAGAAACAAAATGTGGAATTTTTAGGTCACTTCAAAAAGTTTGGGACTGAATTGCTTTGGAAAGGGAAAAGATGATTTTACGGTATAGAATCTGTTTGGAAATCCCCTTCAGGGTAATCAGCCCAGGTGTTCAACCCTTTTGTTTAACCATTTCCAAATGACTCAAAGGACATCCAGGGAGGGTTTGGACACACTCCAGCGGGATCTCTACAATGTAGTCTTTATTTGCATTGGAAACCGCATTCCTGGATTCTTGAAGGAAAAGCTGTCTTATTTTGGGCATCTTTAACTAAAAGAGACCCCAGAGCATCTAAGCCGACAGTTTCAGCCTACTTTTGTGAGTTTCCAGGAAGGAATATCTGCAGCTTACTTTGATGGCCTTCCACTGAAAAGGAAAAGCCTTGTTCATTCAAAGAGGCCTCTGTAGACCACTTTCCTCTCCACCTCCACCTAATCTCAAGTGTGGCATTTCCTTTTGTTGTTGCCCTCTCCTTTTGGAGTCAGCACTAGCATCTTTTTCCTTCAGACCACTTTTTTTAAAGATTTATTCATACAAGCTAGGATACAGACCAGAGGCTTGGGGCAGCGAGAGGGTTCACCAGAGGCAGAGTGGGGAGCAGAACAGGAAGATCGATGGAAATACACTGCTGAGGGGAGTAGCGGGGCGAGGTAGGAGAGGTCTGCCGAGCCTTGTGGGACTTTTCTGGGCGGGGTGTCGAACTCGCTTCCTGCTGCCGACAGCTCCACAGCGCAGTGCTTAACCGCTGCGCCACCAGGCAGGCCCCTCCTTCAGACCACTTTTGACTGAACCAACCAGACAACACTGCTTAATTGTGCCCCATTCTACTTCCGGTGGTGGTGCTGGTGGTGACACGGGTGCTGGGGGGTCAGGGGGGAATGGCACTTTGGGATTTGAAAAAAGGGATGGTCCCACCTTTCTCTGAAGGTGAGGAATGACTGTTCAGATTATTGTCTTCCTCTGGCTCCTCACCAGATTTTGTTGAAACAAAGAGAAGCTCAGGTTCACTCCTCTTGGCAGTAGTACTGACGCTCAGAGCACCACGTCACCCAGAACCATGCTTTTCTCAACCTCTTTTCATTAGCTAAGAAGATGAAGACCAAAAATAGAATCTTTCTCTGCCTTTGATTTTGTAGCGCACCTCACGGCCTCTTTAAAGTCAGTTTCACTTGAGTGACAATCCGAAACACTCAAACTTTCTCTACATAGCTCCATGTTTTTTGGCCACACTGATGAGGTTCTTCAAACATCTCCATTCTGCCCATTGTACCAACCCTTTCTTGACTCTGACCCCACCCTCCTTGGCATAGCCTTTATACACTACACTAACAGTGGAGATTAGCTCCCGGGAACCTCTTCTAGTGTGCCCTGAACCAGGAAGAACAGTGGATTACTCTACCCTTGATAACGATTGCTTGCTTTGCTTTGTACTGGGCACTGTTTTCAGTGCTGGTTTACGTGTATTGTATTTAATCATTAAATCCTTGCAACAACCCCATGAGGAAATAAGAGAGGCTCAGTAATTTGCTGGAGGAAACCAGGAAATAGCAGAGCAAGGATTCAAGCCTCCCCATTCTGGCTCTTAGCCAGTCATTTCTGCAGAAAAGTCCGGTGCAAAAGTCCAAGCTTCTTCGTACTTTTCCCATCTTGCAATAACAAAGTAGGTAGGTGATGGAGAAGGAGACAACAGGCCACAGCCTAAAAAGTTGTGCTGTTCAAATAAATGAGCAGTCTTTGTGTTTGCCTGTATCACGGGGTTGGAAAAGCCAGCTTCATTCTTAGCCGTTCTGTGTGGGTAGATTCCCAGAGTGGTGTTTGCTGTGATTATGATTACAAAGCAATTTCTGTTTGTACAGACTTTTTCTTTTTTAAAGCACTTTCACATCTCATGTTTTATTTGATCTTCAGAACAACCTATGAAATAGGGCCATGAGTGACGTTGGCCACCCTGGGTGGGGTGGGGCTGTGGGGAGAGGTGAGTTTTGTATTCACTTTTTAAATCTCTGCTGATTTGAGGTGCTGTGGGGAAGAGACAGAATTGTTGATAAACTATCTCTTCCCTCCAGAAGATTGTGGTTTTCTTACGGGTATTATGCATATTTGCAGATAGCTACAATATAGAGTGAGATGCTGCCATAAGAAAATAATTGAGAGGGGCCTCCCTGTTAGCCTAGGGGTTAGGTTTCAGCAGTATCACCGCTGCCATGGCCTGAGTTCCATCCTGGGCCAGGGAGCTAACCCAGATAGCGCAGCAGACCACTCCTGCCTCCCCCACGCTCCCCTCAGCAGTGAACTTCAGTGAAAATCTGCCTGTTCTGCCCCACTCTGTCTTTGGTGAATACTCTCACTAACCCCGAACCTCTGACCTACACCCCAGTTCTACGCAAACATAAAAAAAGGGAGAAGAGAAAGAGAGCTGCTGACTGAAGAAAATAGTTTTCATGATGATGTGGCATTTGGATTGCCAGGTGGGGGTGTGGTGAGGAAAGGTATTCCAAGTTGAGAAAGGGAGAGAGACCAGGAAAACTGTGGGTCAGGAATTAGAAGCTGGAGAAGAGACAAGACCAAAGAGCCATCTAAAATGAGTCTTCCCACCTACCTCTTGTTATTTTTGGGCTTAGCCCATTTTGTTTCCTTCAGAGGACCTACGTAATTCTCAACTGATTTGTCTGTTTTCTTGTTTCTGCTCTTCACTAAAACATAAGCCCCAGAGAGGTTAGGCACTGTGATGCTCTCCATTGTTTGCCCAGAGCCGTGCCCAGGGCCTAGCACCCAGTGGGCGCTTGGTGAGTTTTTGTTGAAGACTGCCATCCTCTGGGGGCAGCAGCTGTGGAGATTCAGAAGCAGGCAGGAAATGCTCCCTGAGTAGAATCCAAGGTACTGGACAAGACAAGTAAAAAGGCGGTAGAATAAGATGAATAGAGAACCATGAGAAGACAGCAGTGTGGTCCTTCACTGAGCCAGAAATACAGGAGGAGGAGCAAGTTTGAGGGAGACACTATCTGTTTTGAATATATGGAGGAGAGATACTGACTGATAGAATCATGGGGTCTCCTATGGGTCTGTCTGTCAGGTCTAATTCCTAAACTAGTGCACGTGAATGCTACCCGCTCTGTAACTTCTCCCCGTCAGAGAATAAACTGGACTTTTCCAGAGCATTCTTTAACATGCCTGTGCTTTCCCATAAGTGATCCTCTGAGCCGAAACTTGCTTTGTGCACTGTTCTTAAAGAGGAGGCACTGTGACTAGGCCTCCAGGCCACAGGAAACTGCTATAAAATTCCTCTCCCCAGTTGTATCCGGCTTGCTTAACCAGTGGCTCCTCCCTATGAGAACTGGGAGGATGGTAATTCCTGGATAGATGGTGTGTCTTTATAAGGAGAAAAGTTTGGCTATGTGATTTCCTGTATGCTTCTACTAGAGTCCAAGATTCCAGTAATGTTAGCTTAGACAGCAGTGGCAGTCACCTAGAACCCAGATGTCATAAGCATTCCCAAGTTAAGTGCCAGGCATCCTCTCAACTGCCTCTGCCAAGCCAAAAGGCAGAATCACAGCTTTATGACACCTTTTAGAACATGTGGTCAAGCTGGCTTTCCATTTCGCCTCTTTGGTGCTGGGGTTGTTTACATGTTTCAGTAGACAAGTTATGCTTATTGAAGTTGGCTGGGTAGGAGTTCAGAATAAATGACATATGACCACAATTATACCACTCTCCAGGAGCACCAGAGTTCACAGGAAAGATTGCCTTTCGTGGAGAGAGGTATAAAATTTGAGTACTCCCCTCGGTTGGGTGCAGTTTTCGAAGGCTGAGAGTACTGGGATGTCGCTCTTCCTGAATTTCTGATGGAATCAGACATAATTAGATGCCTGTCTGGTAAAAGCATGTGTGTGGGAAGGCTTTGCACAATTTTAGAAGAAAAAGGGAAGCTGAAAAATACTGTCTTTAGAAAAATGTGGAGATCAAAGAAAATTTCAGATGTTCTGTATTTTCTTCAAATGCGTAGAATTAATCTGAGCATAAAAGATACCCCTGATGTCTCTGTAAGGGGAAAGTTAAAAGTTCTTTCATATACTAAATCTTTTCTACTTTTTAGGCTTCTCCCAGACTTTGTGACTGTGGAGGGGTGTGTGTGTGTGTGTGTTTTTACTAGTTTTCCCTGGAATAGGTAACCCTTTAGAATAGATTGAGACAATAGGACCCCAAAGTTAGTCTTTCATTTCCCCCTTCTTCCTCTGTCCCTGAACAAACTTGGAGCACTCTGCACTTCCTACCCCCTATTTGTGAAGCTAACAAAGCGTTGATGCTGCTTGCATTTCCACCCCTTGTTACCATCTTCTGATTCATTTGACATACTCTTCTAGTCTTCAAACTTTGATCAGGAGTTAACATCCTTTCAAAATTCATTTGAATTATTGTATCTTTATGTTGGGCTTTTAAGGGTTTGTTTTTAAGATTACAATAAGTGCATATATAAATAGAAGTAAATCTGAGAATACACTGTCCCAAAGAAATTACTATAAAATCTAGTGTGTCCTTATTTAAAAAAAAGACAAACCTGTAGCGATGACATCTTTCTTTGTTAAGGAAGAAAGAAGGAAGGAAGGGAGGAAGGAAATCTAGTGTGTATCCTTTCAGGCCTGCCCCCCAAATGGTCTGGGCCTCCCATTCTTGTTCTTGGGGGCCTGGCAGTGGGGGCAAAGTAAGGGCAGGCAGCACCATGGAGCTGTGATGACTATCCATCCCTGGCCTTACTGAATGAACTGAAACAAGCCTATGGAGAAGTCCATGTGTTTATGTTTTTTTTTTAAGATTTATTTATTTATGCATACAAGAAGTAGGGTGTAGGCCAGAGGTGTCAGGGTAATAGGATTCACCAGAGACAGAGTGAGGAGCAGAACAGGCGGATCTACTGAGTACACTGCTGAGGGGAGCAGCACGCGAGACAGGAGAGTTCTGCTGCGTTATATGGGTCGGCTCCCTGGCTGGGGCTCGAACTCAGGCCATAGCAGTGATAGCGCTGAAACTTAGCTAGGGCACCAGGGAGGTTCCACCAGAAACAAAATATTTTAAGTTGTACTTTCAGGTCCTTGCTTTCTTTAATGATTGTGATATTTGTTGCTTATTATGGCAACCATAAGGGACTTCACTGTTCACCTGTAGTTGTGTGATTTTACATGCCTTCCACAGTTTTTCAGACAATTCTATCAATCCGTTCAGTAAACATGGATTCCCTACCATGACTCAGGCATATGCTTTGCAGTAAAACACAAACCAAATGGTGAACTCCTTGAGGACAGGGGCCAGGCTTGACTCATTGTTTTGTCTCCTTGTCATAGTATTGTCTTTCCTTGCAGGTGTTCAAGGATTGTTTGTTGAATTCAGCTCATATCCTGCTTCTTTCATATTGTTCACATGAGCTGAGCTTAAGTAAAGGCCACTTTTTTTCCAAAAGGGAAACTCCCATCTTTTGCCTTATGTCATGTTTCTTACTATCATGTTCCCATGACCTCTCGCTTAGTAAGGACAAACTTTGCTCAACTCCAGTTTTACCATTCTCAGGACTTTGCTCCTGAAATGTCTAGAACTGCCATGGTAAGCCATGTATCTATATAAACAGGTTTAAGAGTTACATTTTAAAAGGTAAAAGGAAAACAGGTATAACCAATTTGAATAATTTAACTTAAAATGTCAAAAATAAAATATTAACTAATTAAAATATTAGTATTTTACATTTTTTATTCATATTGTCTTCAAAATCAAACCTGTATTTTATACTTAGAGCATTAGTCACATGTGGCTAATAGCTACCTTATTGGACAGCAATAAGCCTTTTTAACATTTATTTATTTATGCATATAAGAGCTGGAGTGCAGGCCAGAGGTGTGGGGGGGGTGTGTGTGAGAGGATTCACCAGAGACACAGTGGGGAGCAGAACAGGCGGATCTACTGAAACACTGCTGAGGGGAGCAGCGGGCAAGACAGGAGAGGTCTGCTGTGCCATATGGGAAGCTCCCTGGTTGGTGTCGAACTCTTGCTGCAGTGACTCTGGATAGCTTCATAGTGCTGAGACTTAACCCCTTGTGCCACTAGGGAGGCCCAGTATAGCCTCTTTGAATCTTTGTGTACAAACCATGTGCACAATTACATTGACATGGTACAGAAGAGCCATATGACTATCCATTTTATTAACTCTATAATTGGCAAAGGAGGGAAATTCAGGTAAGACAGACTTATTTGCTAAGTGGTATAATTTAGCTTGCTATTTCTTTTAAACTATTCTTAGATTTTTACATCATTAGATAAAGTCCATAATTAAAAAATCATAAAGTTGTTTTTCGGAAAAAAAAAATTGTTTTTCGGGCTTTTTTAATGATAATCACTTACTAGCAGTTCTTTGGGGGCCATTGTCAGTTTCCCTGACCTACCTTACTTTTCATCTCTTCCTGCTTTACTGGTTCCCTAGAATCTAAATGACTAGGATTTTCTGTCCTTTCTCTCTTCACCATAGTTTTTCATATCTTCTCCAGTGTTCTCCAGAAACTTGAAATATTTACATTGTTTATCTTGTGGAAGCATTCCTGCTGTCAAAATGGGATTTATTAATAAGTCTGACATTGCATTGTTTGAGACATTTTGGAGTGTAGGAGTAGGATGTTAGTTAAAAATGTAAAGCCACAATTTTTAGCTCACATTCCTAAAACCGGTATGAAACAATGTGATTGATGGAGATGAGCAAATATTTCTTAATTAACTGATTGTTTGCCAAAAATGACAACTTAGTGGGTATTGTCATATATGGTAAGTAGGTGGAAGAGCAAGAAAGGGTGGACCCCCAAACTTTGAGCTAACGGAGAGAGTATAGTGAGATAGGAGCATATGGAGTATGTTTTAAAACAAAAATTGGGGCAGGAGTTCAAGTGTGATAAACATGGTGGTCAGGGGAAGAATCAGTGGTATGTATTCTGCAGAGAACAGTCTAGTCAGTGAGCTGTTGCAGACAAATTTAAGCCTAGATTAAAGCTCCCAATACTGTTCTTTCCCTTAGACCACATCTTTCCTGTAAAAAGTTGAACATGGACATGGGCAAGATTCACAAGCCATCACAGGTGGCCTAGTTTGTAGCACCTGATAGCCAGACAAACTCAATTACTTGGTAAGCTTCATTTGATTGTGATTTTTTTTAAGATTTGTTTTTATTTATTTGTGCATACAAGAACTGGGGTGTAGGCCAGAGGTGGGGAGGCAGGTGAGAGGATTCACCAAAGACAGAATGGGGAGCAGAACAGGCGGATCTACTGAAATGCACTGCTGAGGGGAGCAGCGGGCAAGGCAGGAGAGGTCTGTTGTGCCATGTGGGAAGCTCCCTGGCTGGGATCGAACTCATGCTGCAGTGGCTGCGGATAGCTTCGTAGTGCTGAGACTTAACCTCCTGTGCCACAAGGAAGGCCCTAATTTAATTTTAAAGCTAAAATCACAACTACAATTGCAAAAATTTTATATTATTTGAAATAGGAAAAAAGTCTCCCATGAAAATGTTAAAGATAATTAGTTTGCAAATAGTTAAGTATCCACACATATCAAATAATGCAGTTGTGGATCATAAAAAAAGGGTCAACTTGCATAAATGAATAGACCAGAGCTCTGTTTATTTCTAATTTGCACCTCCATTGGTTCCATGAGTACTCATTGCTACCTCATGAATTCTGTTCTCAAATACAAACTCATTTCAACGTAAGACTTTAAGATTAACTTCTAGCAAATTTCTTCAGAATCATTTTAACTCCTACTGAGTTAATTCAGTTACAGATCTTCACATTAATGCTGGTTCAGTTTGGGGAAATTATTTTAGTGTTTTGGTTTCTTTAATCTAAACAACTACTTTTAACTTTGTTTTGTAAAAATTATTATCTAATTATTTTTCAAGTATACTTGGCTTAACAAAATACAGCAGTGGGGTGTGCCTTTTAAGAGCTGAGCAGACCACTTTTTGCATTCCTTAGAAATAAGATATGGTTCAGTATTTTAAATCATAGCAACAGTTGATAAGAAAAACAGTAAAAAGGTAATCATAACCATATGCAAAGAAAAAGAAGAAACCAGTGAAACTGAACTGTCATTTTTCCGTATAAAAATAAGTCACCACTGGTAGATTTGGCAGAAAGGGCAAACTTTCCTATTTGTTTCCCATTTTACATTTGTTAATATAATAACACATGTGACTTATTGAAGTATACCATTCCTCTCAAACTTAGTTGCTAATTTTCAAGTGTTTTGTCCTGTGTGAAACACACATTGTCAACTTCATGAAGTATAGTATTTCCTTGGTGTAGTTTTCTCATAGTGAAACTGGGGTGAAAGCTCTCACCCTTTTTGATGAAAAGCATATAGCCATCTTCTACACCAGTTAAATGCCTATAAGTAATTTTTAACCACTAGTTGAATATAATCAGTTTTTGCTCTGGCATACCAAGATGAAAAAGAAAAACTGACTCAACTTTCTGATGCCCAGGAAATTTAAGAAAAGGGGACAAAATAAAATTATTTATTTTTTTGTTTATGAACATGGTATTTTTAAACAAAATCCTGGTGTTAATTTTTTAAAGATTTTATTGATTTCTGTGTAGAAGATATGGAGTGTAGGCCAGTGGTGTGGTGGGTGAGAGGATTCACCAGAGACAGAGTGGGGAGCAGAACAGGTGGATCTGCTGAAGTACACTGCTGACAGGAGCAGCAGGCGAGGCAGGAGAGGTCTGCTGCGCCATGTGGGAAGCTCCTGGCCAGGGATCGAACTCAGGCTGCATGGCTGGTGTGAGCTTGAAAACACTGAGACTTTAACCTCTGGGCCCCCAGGGAGGCCCTGATATTAAATTTTTAAATAGTTGATTAAAGTGGAAAATTTTAGTTGTAAAATGGGCAAAATAGATGTTCACATTGTAGCATTTGATAATAGCTCCCTCTGGTGGTGTAAAGCATTCACTTCAAAGATGAATACATTTAAATACATAACTGTGATTTCTTAGCTTAAAACCATGCTGTTAAAGTTTAGCTCATATTTAGTGAATACTTTTTTGGGATAAAGAGAGATTTGGGAACATGGAAAGACATAGCAGAATATTCCATTTTTATGATAGTTCCAGAGTTTCAACATCTCAGCAAAATGTTTCCCAAAAAAAAATTTTTTTTTAAACATTCATTTTAAAAGATAGGAGTGGGGTGTAGGCCAGAGGTGTGTGGGGGGAAGTGAGAGGATTCACCAGAGACAGGACAGAACAGACGGACTGATGAAATACACTGCTGAGGGGAGCAGTGGGCAAGACAGGAGAGGTCTGCTATGCCATGTGGGTCAGCTCCCTGGCTGGGCATTGAATTTGTGCTGCAGTGGCTGCTGATAGCTCCATAGTGCTGAGACTTAACCCCTTGTGCCACCAGGGAGGCCCTTCCCAAAATTCTTTTTTTTTTTTTTTAGAGATTTATTTATGCATACAAAAACTGGGGTGCAGGCCAGAGGTGTGGGGTGGTGAGAGGATTCACCAGAGAGAGCAGGGAGCAGAACAAGCAGATCGACTGAAGCACTGCCAAGGGGAGCAGAGCAGCGGGTGAGGCAGGAGAGGTCTGCTACGCCATGTGGGGCAGCTCCCTGGCTGGGGATCGAATTTGTGCTGCAGTGGCTGCGGATAGCTTCATAGGCTGAGACTTAACCCGTTGCGCTACCAGAGGCCTGTTTTTTTCCAAAATTCTTTATATAGAAGCACCATTTTTTCCTTATAAACAAAAATACCAAGTAGATGTTTTTATTGAAAACATGTGATTCTCCATTTAAAAGGTTTTCCTCCATTTTTGTGGGCATAGTGTGCAAGGGAAACCTGCATTTGACTTGGTTATTTTTATAGCTAGGACCTTGAAAACTTTACAGAAAAAGTAGTATTGTAAATATTTTAGTACAAAAGTTGACTGAAGGTATTTTTCTGCCTTTGTTCAGGATTAAAGGTTATAGTAACTGGCAATGACCTGTTCTAACAATGTGAAACTGTCCAAAAAATCCTCTTCTTCAATTCCAAATTTTGTGTACTGATGAATGTAGGCCCTGGTGAGAGAAAAAGAAAAGGTAAAATAACCAGTCTCATATAAATGAATGACTCTTAAATTCAAACAATAAGTAGATCTTTCTTAGTTTATAAACATTTGAAAGTGGCAGACCCTCTTAAAAGTTTTCTATTTGCTTCAATGTTTACTCCAAAGATTAGCAAACAGGAAAATTAGATCCAGCTCCCTATTTTTTAGTGTCCAAGAGAATAACAATAAAAGACCCACAGGACAAAGAAGTATGTTCAGATTTGGCTGCCTACCCAGCACATATTTAACACCCCAGAGGAATTCAATACAAACTCTAAAAAGTGCCTGAGCAGTTTTAGCTAAGGCTTAAACCATAGAAATACATTAATCAAGTTCTAGGAGTGAAGTGAAGCTTGCTTCCCAAGTGTTTTTCAAACATTTAATTTGCAATTAGGTCAGGTGGATTAATAGCCCGTACTCCCCAAAATGTTCTAAGGCAGATGAATTCGTGTTAAAATAAACATCAAGGGAAGACAAATTAAATCGACATGATAATGACTATTACCATTTGATGAGAAGGAAGGAAAAGAGACCAAAGTATGAGGGTCCTGGGACTAGAGATGTCCTGAAACATGGAGGCTTCTGGAATGGCCATGTGCAGGATTGAGGAGGGAAGCCCTGGGGAACCCCATTAGTCAAAGTAGAGGTGTTGTCCAATCATTTGAGGAATTCTGCTTTGGCCTTAATTCATTGTGGTAGATGTCAAGAATCTGATAAAACATTTCTTTTTTTTTTTGTAATATATATTTTTATTGTTATTTATGTCTTTTACATTTTGTATTCCCCTTGGGTAGCCCACCACCAATTCACCCGTGATCCATCTCCATGGTCCCTTGTGTTCTTTTCTATTCCATTTTGTGCCCTTTTCCTTCCCTCCCTCCCCCCCCCACACACTGATTGTCTCTCTCCTATTTGGTTTCCTTATAGTCCTGTTATAAGTGAAGCCATTTGATATTTTTCTCTTTCTTTCTGGCTTATTTCACTGAGTATGATCCCCTCTAATTCCATCCATGTCGCTGCAAATTGCATGTGTTTATCTTCTTTCCATGCTGAATAGTATTCCATTGTGTATATGTACCACATCTTCTTGATCCAATCATCTATTTTTGGACATCTGGGTTGCTTCCATACCTTTGCTATTGT
>PVIJ01001252.1:91878-104473 GCA_004024925.1 Scalopus aquaticus | reverse complement strand
CATATGGAAGCTCCATGTTTAGCAGTTTGAGGAATCGCCATACAGCCTTCCATAGTGGTTGGACCAGCTGATAAAACATTTCTAAGTATCAAGTAGATATTTCTTTTATTAACCACACTCATCCCTACCCTTTCAAGTGTCAAATAGACATTTCTTAGTATCAAGTGGAGTTAAATATGCAAATTTCTTTCTGAGCAAGATTACAATTTCTTTCATTTCTTCCAAGGATCTTATCTTGGACAACTATCTTATTGTCCCTGCCTAATAATGAAACATCTACTTCATTTCATTTCAATACTATTTATTTAGTTAACAACACAATAATACTATCAAGAATCACTGACCATTTTACTAGTTAGGCTCTGTACTAGGTGTTTTCTATGACTATCTCATTTGATCCCCATCACATATCCTCTCAGTCTGGGACCAAGGTTATAGGTAAGCAAAGAAGCCTGAAGTAACATCCCCGGTGTTTGGCACCTACAAAGCAACTGCCATACTTACAGATTGTCTGCCTCCAAGACTCATATGTAGAAATATTAACTCAAAAGATAGTAATATTAGGAGCTGGATCTTTTGAGATGTGGTTGTCATGAGGGAGTATGAATCTGACTATGTCCTTACAAACTGGCACTTTTTTTTTTTTTTTTTGCATATAAGAACTGGGGTGTAGGCCAGAGGTGCGGGGGTGAAAGGATTCACTAGAGACAGAGCAGGGAGCAGAACAGGTGGACTGACTGAAATACACTGCTGAGGGGAGCAGTGGGGGAGACAGGCGAGGTCTGCTGCATCATGTGGGAAGCTCCCTGGCCAGGGATTGAGCTCAGGCCATAGTGTGATATGGCTGAGACTTAACTCCTAGGCCATCAGGGAGGCTCTAAACTGGCTCATGTTAACTCCCCTGCCTCTTCAACCATTTGAGGAAAAGAAACCACCTGTGAACCAAGAAGTGGGTGGGTCCTTGCCAGACCTCAAATGTGCCAACACCTTGATCTTGGACTTTCCAGCCTCCAGAACCATGAGAAATAAATTTCTGTTGTTTATGAGCCACCCAGTCTATGCCACTCTTGTTGTAGCAAAATAAACTAAGACACTCCAGATCCTGCCTTGTGTCTTAACATCATATCATCTCCTAAGGTTACAAAGGTTTATAGAATTGTCTTTTACTTACTTTGAAGCAAACATATTCCATGCTTTGTCCACAATCATGTCAAGTGGTTTTACTAAGAACTGACTATTGCTCACTAATGCTGCAGACTTCTCATATTTGCTAAAGGCTCTCTGGGTTTTCCATACATTGAAAGCATCAACAGGCTTTAACCAGGAAGTATAGAGAGCTGGATCTTTAAATCCCCCTAGAGTAAAACAACATAAACCATTCTTTACAACATGAATTTTTAATTTGGGAAACAAATTAAGAAACAGGTATTTTCTTGTCCCTCTCCCCAGAAATCTTTTAAAACTTTCTATTGCTTTTGGGAAAATAATCATATTAACAGTAAAAAAAAAATAATTCACACCATTCAGAAATGTACTATGATATGTCATCTGAAAGAAGAGCTGAAATGTTACCACCACCCAGAGATAACGACAATAAACATTTTGTTGATTGCCCTTACATATGTAATTTTACACATATGCTCTTCTAAAATATGTATTTTTTATTCACCAATATGTTGTGAACTCTTTTCTGTGTCAATAACTATAACTAGCATATTTATGGGCTCCTTATATGAATGTCATAATTTATTTAACACATTTCCTACTATTGGGCATTAAGGTTATTTCCACATTTTTGTTAGTGTCAAAGATGTTGCAATGAATTCTGCGTAAGAACACCTCTGTGCACCTGTGTCATTTATTATGGGTAAATTTTTGGAAGTTATTTATTATTTTTATTAATTCCCTTATTTTAAAATCTAAAAGAATGAGGCAAGGATGCCATCTGACTGACTTGAAATGATCTCTTTTTAATCACATTTTGATCTCTTTTTATAATATCCTTTTAGGGGTCCTCCCTGGTGGCCTAAGAGTTAAGTCTCAGCACTATTACCACCACAGCCTGAGTTCGAGCCCCAGCCAAGGAAGCTGACCCACAAGGCGCAGCAGACCGCTCTTGCCTGCCTGCTGTTCCCCTCAGCAGTGTATTTCAGTAGATCTGCCTTGTTCTGTTCCCCACTCTGTCTCTAGTGAATCCTCTCACACCCCACACCTCTGGCCTACACCCCAGTTCTTGTATGCATAAATAAATAAATAAAATTTAAAAAAAATATATTATGTAATACCCTTTTCTCTGAGGTGTGGTATAGGGACTAGATTCTTTGGTTTTGTTTCCATCACAGCGAGATGTATCAAATCACTGTTGGAAATCATCAAATAAGGGTAATATAAACCAAGAGACCTGCTTAGAAACACTAAGCAAGTAAGGATACTCCTCTTTCAACTTCCTGAAAATTTTACACAAAATCCATGTCCCAGACTCCACTAGTTTTCCTGCAATACCTGATTTCATCTTTTTCTGATCTCATCTTTAAAACAGAACCCCTTAATTTTAACTGTGCTCACTGCCACTTAGGCAGCCAGATGTGACACAAGAGTCATCACCAGTCAATGGGTCATAAACACAGATGTATCCCAGGAGGAAGTATGTCCTTTGCACATTCCTATATGATCTGACAACTGAAGCTTGAAAAAAATGTCTAGGACTTTAAGGAGGAAGTCACAAGGTGAGGATGACAGATCAGATTAAGGAAGAAAAACTTTTATCTTATTTAAGCCACTTCTATTTTGGTGTCAGGTCACATACTAACTGATACAATGGTTACTTTTTTTTTAAAAAGACTTATTTATTTATGCATACAAGCTGGGGTGTAGGCCAGAGGTGTGGGGTGGTGAGAGGATTCACCAGAGACAGAGTGGGGAGCGGAACAGGCAGATCGACTGAAGCACACTGCTGAGGGGAACAGCTGGCGAGACAGCAGAGGTCTGCAGCGCCATGTGCATGTGGGAACTTGTGCTGCAGAGGCTCTGGATAGCTTCATAGTGCTGTGCTTAAACCACTGCACCACCAGGGAGGCCCTACCATGGTTACTTTTTGATACAAAATCACAGTTTTCTTTTTCTTTTTCTAAGAATCAGTTCAGAATTGTTTTTTAACCATATATGCCATATGCAAATGTACATTTTACTTTTCACCTTAACTTCTGCTTACCCAGATCCGCACTGTGCACCTCTTTCCCACGAAGGACGGCCAAATTAGCAATGGAAGTGTTAAAATGAAGTTCCTTGTTGACAGGCATTTTGCCAAGAGTAGGAATTCCTGCTAAAGGAGGCCGAACATGCCAATCAATACCTGTCAAATGAAAAAAAAAGAGATTTTATAAATGACTTTGGATAAGAAGAGAAAAATGTATTATGGTATGTGTATTTTACATCAATTTCCCTTTGATATGTAAAGGTTTTTCCCACTAAGTCTTTAAAAATTCTGATCTGGTTTACCTGAAGTGATTCAAACTATTTTTTTTAATTGCTTTTTTTTTATTAGAAGAACTGGGGTATAGGCCAGAGGTACAGGGGGGTGAGAGGATTCACCAGAGACAGAGTGGGGAGCAGAAGAGGTAGATCTACTGAAATACATTGCTGAGGGGAGCAGCAGGGAGACAGGAGAGGTCTGTTGTGCCATGTGGGCCAGCTCCCCAGAAGGGGATTGAACCCAGGCCAAAGTGGTGATAGTGTCAAGCCTCAACCCCTAGGCCCCAAAATCATACTATTCTTGAACACACAAAAAAAGCAACATATAGCAAAAAAAAAGCATTTAGGTTTTCCTAAAATGTTTTCACATTCATGAACTGAATCACTTGTTGATTCATCATTAATGCTACCCCTGTTTTCTTCACACATTGTTTTTCTTTGCGCCTCCAGAACATGTGATACAGCATTCCTTAAGGGAATCCATGAAAACACTAAATCACTGGCTCTTAAACTGGATTTGTAATCTGTAGAGCACATCTTCATTTGACTCTGGTTTAAGGAATGTTGCTAAACTTGTTTATGATGATGACTGCCTCCTTCCTACCCTAGCAGAAAAGGAAAGTTTTATTTTCTGGAGAAAATACATATGATTGAGGGTGTCTGGACAGGAGAACCAGGCAGAGTTAAGGCAGGGAAAAACCACAGAGAGCAAGTAAAAACCATGAAAATTATAACTCCTCCTTCCCCTCCTCCAAATCACTAAGACTTGGTCTACCTAACACTGAAGACAGACATATGAATACTAGTTGCAGAAGGCAGTAAAGGGGGTGTGGGTAGGGATGGAAATCTAGATTGAAGCATGTCAGAGGGCTCTTAAAAAGGATGAAACTGATAGAGAAACTGAATATATCTATCAAGAAAAAAATCTGGACAAGTAGAGAAATACTTACGGTTGAATAACTGACAGGGGTACAGATAACTAAGCAACAAAAATACGGGCAATTAATAGCTCTTTGGAGAATCTAAAAACTATAATGGAAAGTAATCCCAGAATTCTAACATGACATGGCTCAACTGTGGACAGCATTAACTGGGTCATGGTCATGAGAAGCTGAATATCTCTTCAACCCAATGATCTTATTCTATTTGAAGGATGAGAAGACAGAAGAGTATCTATAGGAGTGACCAGCATGGAGAAAAAGCTAAGTCCCAACCTCCCACAGGGGTAAGTAAATAGAGTATATCTAAATAATTGACAAATAAATAAATGGCAATGGCTAGATAAAAACAGTAAAAGAACCAGCAAAAGTGTTTTGAAAAGTGGTTCCTCTGGGAAAGAGAAAATAAAGGAAAGTTATGGACTGACATAGTTTCAACAGTCAGCTTCGGAGAATTACTTGATGCTTTAATCTATGTGGATATACTAAATGATGGCACATATATACTGGAAAACTAAGCTATTATAAAAGAAGAATGTGTGTCTAAATGTACTAAATTGGAAAGAGGGTCAGAAAATATTATGGTGAAAAAAGTTGTGGAAAAAAATACATATGATGTGATGCCAGTTTAAAGTCTTAAGAATTCTGTTGCATACTCCCTCAGAATGCCCTCTAGTTCTCACATGCACAAGTTAACCCAAACTAGCAAAATTAAAACAACTAGTGATATAAAATTTTAAGATAAAATTTTTTAAATAAGACTTAAATACAAACAAGTAAGATTATTTTAGCTTGGTTCAGAGGGCCAAGTCAAAAGTTATGGAAAATGATTCCCAGGCCTTAATATTCTAATCAAGAAACTGCCAGCATGTGCCCTGCTGAATTTTTTTTAAAAAAGATTGATTTATTTATGCATACAAGTTGGGGTACAGGCCAGAGGCATGGGGCAGCGAGAGGGCTTAGCAGAGACAGAGTGGGGAGCAGAACAGGCAGATTGACGGAAATACACTGCTGAGGGGAGCAGCGGGCGAGGCAGGAGAGGTCTGCCGTGCCATGCGGGAATCTCCCCGGCTGGGTGTGGAACTCATGTCGCCGCTACCGACAACTCCACAGCGCAGCGCCTAACCACTGCGCCACCAGGAAGGCCCCTGCTGAATTTTTTTAAAAGATTTTTAAAATTTATTTATGCATTCAAGAGCTGGGGTGCAGGCCAGAGTTGTGGGGGATGAGAGAATTCACCAGAGACAGAGTGGGGAGCAGAACAGGCAGATCAACTGAAATACACTGCTGAGGGGAGCAGCAGGTGAGACAGGAAAGGTCTGCCGTGCCATGTGGGTCAGCTCCCTGGCCATAAATCTAACTCTTGCCGCAGTGGCTGGTGATTGCTTGATAGCGCTGAGACTTTAACCCCTGTGCCACCACGGGGGCGGGGGGTGGGGGGGAGTGTCCAGATTCATACTCTTGTGTGGCCCCATTCCAAATGCAATCGGGCTAACCTCAATAACCAAAAGGATGGTGTGTGACCTCCAAAGTTGGTCATAAAAGTGACTGTAACTTCTGCCTTGCTCTTGGATCACTCATTCTTCTAGTTGCTAAGACAATATAAACAGATACAGTGCTAATGGTGACATCAATGGGGTCATCTTCAGAGAGAACAGTCTGGTAAAATAAAAGTTTTAAAACTACATCCTTCAACTTCAACCTCGCTAAAGACATAAATATGCTTACTCATATATTAATATATGTGAAAACAAAAAGCTCTATCTGTAACTGTGAACAATGCTGACACCCTAAAGTCCTGCATGGGAAAATGACTAAGCAAATTGAGGCTTAATGACCTAAGAAAGCTCAGAGCAGCACTTTGTCCTACACCACCACCCTGAGGAACATTGTGTTCCTGGAGATGTTAACAGATATTGCTAGAAAAACAGGTCTTGTGGCCACAGAAATTAGGAAATAATTACTTTGGGGTGTGAACTTCCTACTTAATCTTCAAACCTCAGGCATTATAATAGAAAAGCCATAGGTATTACAGATAAATGTAGAGAAAATCCACTTTTATAGTCTTTAAACCTAAGATATTGTAATTTGTGGTATAATACATGCTACCAGTTAAACATGGCAGTCTAAACATACTGTTTGCCATTCTCTCCCCAAATCTCACGAGATCAGGTATTTTGGTTTGTTGTTGTTTTTTTTTTAAGCATGAACAAGAAAAAAAGGAATGGGAAAGAAGGTCATGGCAACAAAATTTTGGAAGGTGGAAAGCAATGAACCAGTGGTTACAGACTTAGCAACCAGGAAAAGCTGAAACTTTTGCCCACTGTGGAGGGTCTAGTAGTTCAGCAACTTCTAAAGTTAGAAGAAACAGGATTAGTTAAAAATCTCACTGCATGAGAAGCAGTGAGAACTCCAGACACTTCTTACTCCTTACAGTGGGGGAAGTGCCTCCCCCCGCATATTCCAGAAGAAGAGGTTTCTGCTCAGGAAAGGATAAACCAGTGGGGCCCAAGCCTCAGCTAAACTATGTGCTGAGCCACTGTTCTGGGTTCTGAAGAAATCACAGCAAACAAAACTGGTAGAAATTCTTGTTCTCATAAAGTGTACATTCTTCTAAGATTCACAGGAAAGCCACACTAAGGAATTTCAGAGTCCTACAAAGAAAACCCTAAAAGATTTCCAAGAGAACAAAACAGGATCAAGAATCAGATTGACATGGGACTTCTCAACAGCAACACTAGAAGTTGCAAGAGTGAAAGTGATTCTCAACTTTCAGTCCTGCACCTGGCCAAACTATTAACCTAACTTTACATTTCCTACACTTTTTTGTAGGAACCTTCTGGAGGATATAAACCATCACTATGAGGAAATAAACCAACATAGAAAAAAATCACACCTAGGAAACAGCGGTTAGAATATAGGATGAGGCAAACAAAGGTGCCAGTGCCAGTTGTTTATCAAGCCTGGAGAGCCATCGGTCCAGACTGGATTGGGAAGATGAAGCCTCTTAGGGGACATCCCCAAGCAGATCAATAAAGTAACAGATACCTCACGGGTTTGAGTATATTGATGGCATTGTGTTATGGAAGAATTTAGGGAGAGAACAGTCATAGGTATACAGATAGAGCTTCCCTGGTGGCGCAACAGGTTAAGTCGCAGCACTAGGAAGCTACCCAGAGCCACTGCAGCACGAGTTCGATACTGGGCCAGGAAGCTTCCCACATGGCGCGGCAGACCTCTCCTGTCTTGCCCGCTGCTCCCCTCAGCAGTGTATTTCAGTCATTCTGCCTGTTCTGCTCCCCACTCTGTCTCTGGTGAATCCTCTCGGTCCCTGCCCCCACCTCTGACCTACACCCCAGCTTATATGCGTAAATAAATATGTAGTAAAAAAAAATAGTGAACAGGGCCTCCCCGGTGGCGCAGCGGTTAAGCGCTGCGCTGTGGAGCTGTCGGCAGCAGCGATGCGAGTTCGACGCCTGGCCAGGGAAAATCCCACATGGTGCGGCAGAACTCTCCTGCCTCACCCACTGCTCCCCTCAGCAGTGCATTTCTGATCTGCCTGTTCTGCTCCCTGCTCTGTCTCTGGTGAACCCTGTCGCTGCCCCACACCTCTGGTCTGTACCCCAGCTTGTATGTATAAATAAATAAATCTTTAAAAAAAAAATAGTGAACAGATATATATCGTTAATTCTAGGAAGAAAAAATAAAACGTGATCTACATATATAGTACATGGCTTAACTGTGAATAATGTTCACATAGTGAAAGTAATATAAGTACTGAAAGCTGATCTAACCCAAAAGCATGTGATAACTATACTGGGAGAAAGGAAAGAGAGGTGTGTAAGCATATCTTAAAGGGATCTAAGAAGACTCAGTTCTTGGACATCCCTGGTGGCCTAGGGGTTAAGTTTCAGCCATATCACCGCTATGACATGAGTTCAATCCCTCGCCAGGGAGCTAACCCACATGGTGCAGCAGACCTCGCCTGTCTCACCCACAGCTCCCCTCAGTAGTGTATTTCAGTAAATCTGCCTGTTCTTCCCACTGTGTCTCTGATGAATCCTCTCAACCTCCATACCTCTGGCCTACACCCCAGTTTACATACACACACACACACACACACACACACACACACACACACACACACACACTCAGTGCTCAATTTTCACATTATTCAGGCGATTGACAATATCTAAACCAGGCAAATAAGACAAATTAACAGTATAAAAAAGATATTTAGAAATATGGAGGCAAATTACAAATGAACCTGCTAAAAACATAGAAAAGAGTTTCAAATGGAGAGTGGGGAAGTGTAGGATAGTGTGCTGCAGTTTTCCTCATTAAAAAGTCATACTGGACAATTTTTTTCCCAATAATATATCATTTACATACAATGTGATTTACAGGTTAAAGTATATACTTAAATGAGTTTCAACTACTTCATTTTTAAAAAGCTAGTTCATATATTACTTTGACAAAAAAAGAATTTAAATGTCACACTCATTTTAGATATTTTTGGGAAACAAAACTCGAAGTGATTGAGAAGCTCTCCTGGGATGTTCTGGTGAGTTTTTGCAGGCGCCTCCCTGGCTACAAGAAGGGACCATTATTTCAACTGACACCAGAATTTTATATTGAGAACAGGCACAGGCATTTTTCCAGCTGGTGGGTTGCATATTTTTAAAAATACTCTTTACCTTCTTCCATTTTTGCATTAGAAATGAGCATCTGTCTCAAGTGCTTGAGGAGGCCAGTCCAAGTAAACGTGCTATAAGCCAGTGATTTCTCAGACATCTGAGGAATGTTACGAATACTCAGCATCTTGAATTCAGGATGAGGAACTAAGCTCTCCATTAAGTCTCCTGTAAAGGAAAAAATCTGAACTAGATTTTATTTTTTTTAAAGATTTATTTATTTATGCATACAAGAACTGGGGTCTATGCCAGATATGTTTGGGGTTGAGAGGATTCACCAGAGACAGAGCAGGGAACAGGACAGGCAGATTGACTGAAATAAACTGCTGAGGGGAGCAGTGGGTGAGACAGGAGAGATCTGCTGCGCCATGTGGGTCAGCTCCCTGGCTGGGGATTGAACTCGTGCTGCAGTGGCTACCCATAGCTCCATAGTGCTAGGACTTAACCCCTTGTACCACCAGGGAGGCCCCTGAACTAGATTTTAAAATTCTACATTGTTCCCCCTGGCTTCTACACAACCATGACTTGGTGGTTTTGAGGGCCAAATGTCCTTTCCTCCAAGGTCAGGACTGCTTAAACCTTACTATATACATATTTGACCCATATTTGCTTCATTTTGGCACCTATTTTAGCATGAGTGACAAACACACTTTGACAAAATGGAAACAAGAATTAAGAAGATAAGGAACTGGAATATGAAAAAAATACTTAGATAAATTGCCGGAAAATAAAGTAAGCATCAGAGTTAATATTTTATTGTCACTGTGTGTTCACTATTCCATTAGAAAATATCCTTATTATTTCTCTTATTAATGTGGTTAAATGATATTTATGTGAACATCAAATTCTACTAGGACAGAAAACATGCTTAGTGGGCCTCCCTGGTGGCACAGGGATTAAAGTCTCAGTGCTATGAAGCTATTGCCACTGCAGCACAAGTCAAATGCCCAGCCAGGGCGCTGACCCACATGGCACAGCAGACCTCTCCTGTCTCGCCTGCTGCTCCCTTCAGCATTGTATTACGGTAGATCCACCTGTCCTGCTCCCCACTCTGTCTCTGGTGAATCCTTTCATCCCCAGTACCTCTGGTTTAGACCCCAGTTCTTGTATGCATAAATAAAAAATACATGTTTTTTTAAAAAAGAAAACATGATTAGTAATTCCTGAAGATAGGAACACATATCTATCTTAAGAAACTTGTATTTGTGATAAAATAGAATTAAGGAGAAAGACTAATTTGCTTTACAGTCAGAGCTGTTTTATATGTTTATAGAAAATACCTAGGAGAGAGAAAAACATTAACACAATATGAAATGTATGACAACAATGAATGCAAACTCATCCTACATCTTAATGAAAACAACAAATTTTGACACAAACATCTATGAAACACTGCACAAATCATCTTATGGCTGGTGAATTTCCTCTAAACACAAGAATCCTCCTCTGTAAAAGGAAAGCTGAGTTCTATTGCATATCATGCATAATAAACAACAGCCAGCAAATAATTCTTAAACAATAATGCACGAATTGTGGTCACATTCAACTATTTCAGCTTTCTTGTTCAATTACTCTCAGTTTCCTTATTTGTTCTTAAAATGATAAAGGGTGATGAAGAACAGAGTCATTGGATATCCACTACTCTTTTGAGAAATTTAGTAACTTCTTACTACTTGTTAATAAGACAGTTCAGAGAGCTAAGCAACTCTTCAGGAAGGTTTTTGTGATGAAGGAGATCTAGTATATCTTCAGGCAGAGGAGAGTGAAGAGTAACTTTGAGGCTTTCAGAACATGAGACTTTGGTACCGATAACATACAGGGGGACAAATACCTAATGGATTTCTCCTGTAGTAGAATGAGCCTTCTTCAGAATAAGTAGGCTGGAACACACTTCCCAGTTGATGTGCGAGGACTTGATTTATATCACTAAAGGAGATCTGCTTGATATTCATCAGTTTTGCACAGATCTTATGAATAGCATCATTCTCATGAATAAGGAGGGCGTCTGAAGATCGGTACAAGTGAGAAAGAGTCAAAATCGAGTTGTAGTTCTGAACAATAACCTGGAGAATGAAGGTCAGAAATAAAAAAGGCGGGAAAGAAGAGCAGTCTCTTAAGAGAGTAGATTCAAAGGCATCTTGCCTGAGTTCTAATCCTGGCTGTCATTTTTGCTATGATCTCTGACAAGTTATTGAATTTCTCTAGGTTTCAGTTTCCTATTACGTAAAATAGAGATAAGAATTATATCAGCCTCTGTATTGTAAGGATTAATGATGGAAGGCAAGTAAAGAATTTAGAACAGTGACCTGTAATATTAAGGGCCCAGTAAACATTAACTATCACAATTTCTTCCCATATTTCCTATAGTGACTTATTTCAGTTCCATTTATTATTCCTCCTAGTAGGCTAAGAGGAAATTGGGCTGTATAGAAATTTCCTCTCAATAGAAAGGAATGAAAATTCTTGGAAGGTTGACAATGGCACCATGAAGCAACATGAGGTCAAGGTCCCTGCTTTACATATAGACAGAAGAAATAAACCAGGAACGGTTTCCTAAGACCATATGAACACTTGTCTACTTTGAAATTTTAAAAACAAGGACATCTCATTTGCTTGGAAAAGTAAAGTTAAATGAGTTGATCATGAAAGTAGCATATTGTATAATCACTCTTAAGCAATAACGTAACATTTTTAAACAAAGGGCAAGCTCACTCTTTTATAAACATTTAACTGCAAAGATAAATGCCAAATATAAAATTATCAATAAAGATGTTTATACCTCACCAGTTCCATAAGGCCATATAATCTGATTCATTTTCAAAGAGTCTGAGAACTGATCTTGTAAGTTCTGTGTAATAAAGGTTCCTAGTCCTGATCCTGTGCCCCCAGCCATACTCATTATAATGAAAAAACCACTCAAAGAGTCACATTTCTCTGCTTCCTTCTGGATTAGGTTCATTATAGATTCTTCATGTCTGGGTCCATGAACAGAGTAACTATGTAATGCAAAAAACAAAAAACAAACAAACAAACAAAAAAACAACACCTTTCAATTTAAACATAGGCCTAAGAGAGTGAATTTACTTGGTACACAAAAGTCTCTTTCACAGGCTACTGCTTTAGCTGAAGACTTCAATTAACAGGTAGTTAAGCAAGTTTATGGTATAACATAATAGTCTATATTCCTAAAACAATGGTTCTCCAACCTGTTGCATGTTAGAATCACTTGGGAAAGCTTTTTAAAAAATCTCAACATCTCGGGCCTCCCTGGTGGCGCAGCGGTTGAGCACTGTGCTGTGGAGCTGTCGGCAGTGCACGATGCGAGTTCGACACCCGGCCGGGGAGAATCCCACATGGCGCAGCAGACCTCTCCTGCCTCGCCCACTGCTCCCCTCAGCAGTGTATTTCTGATCTGCCTGTTCTGCTCCCCACTCTATCTCTGGTGAATCCTCTCGCCGCCCCATGCCTCTGGCTTGTACCCCAGCTTGCATG
>PVIJ01001252.1:19684-91778 GCA_004024925.1 Scalopus aquaticus | reverse complement strand
TCTCAACATCTCAACAGAATATTACTCAGCAATCAAAAAAGATAAACTCATGCCATTTGCAACAACAATGGATGGAGCTGGAAGGGATTATGCTCAGTGAAATAAACCAGAAAGAAAAAGAAAAATGTCAGATGGTTTCCCTTACAGGAAGAATGTAGGGGAACCAAATAAGGGATCAGGAAAAAAAATAATTATAATAAATTAAAAAGCAAAATTACCAGGCAACTATAAATCAGAGACATTCTGCAGGGGAGGGGGAAGGAGAGGGATCAGAACAGGGGAGGAGAGTGCACAAGGGACTATGTTGATGGTGCACAGGTGAATTGGTGGGAATTTTATAGGACTACACCTGAGAAAAGAAAGCATACATTGTACACAAAAAGGAACACTGATGTAGAATATATATAAAGTAAAAAAAAAATAAATAATAAAGACTGAAAAAAAAAATCCCACCATCTGAGCTTCATCCCAAACAAATTAAATCAGACATTTCTGGAAGTAAACCCTAGAATTTGCCAAAGAACCCCTGGAAAGACTACTTACTGCCTTGTCATCTTCCCTATGAGTTGGAATACGTGCCAGATAAATATATTGTCTGGATAGGGCCTCCCTGGTGGCGCAACAGGTTGTCTTAGTCTATGAAGCTATCCGCAGACACTGCAGCATGAGTTTGATCCCTGGCCAGGGAGATTCCCATATGGTGCAGCAGACCTCTACTGCCTAGCCCGCTGCTCCCCTCAGCAGTGTACTTTAGTCGATCTGCCTGTTCTGCTCCCCACTCTCTCTCTGGTGAATCCTCTCACCCCCCCCACGCCTCTGGCCTACACCCCAGTTCTTGTATGCATAAATAAATAAATCTTAAAAAAAAGATATTGTATAGGTAATAAGTGGGTTGGCATAGTTCACCATACAGTGAAGAAGGAAAACCCTGCTGCAAGAATTTCTTGGTTCCATCATTACATGGAACTGAAAGACATTTTAGAATTTCTTCTGGGTAAAGTCACACTCTAAATTTTAAAACAGCAATTTCAACATTTGTGCTTGGTATATCAAATTGTAACTGTACTATAAACTGATTGTGCTGCTGTATCTAAAATGAAAATCATGAGGAATTATTCTTACCCATATGCCCAATTGTTTCCAGAACCTTGTTTTTGACAAAAGCATGAATGCTGATCATATTTCCATTGGCCAGACTGGGCAGCCTTTGATAGAGTTTGGTTGATAACTTTAGGTTCCATGTCAACAAGAACAGCCCGAGCAATTGGAACTAGAGAGGGAGAAGAAAAAATCAGAAGAAAAATATTTCATATGTCTTATTTGGGTTAAATCCGAACATAAACTTCTATGTCTGAAAAGAAAAATTCCAAAGGTTGAGGGCAGAAAGATCTGTCATACTGCTTAGAAATCAAGGTGGGCAGCAACAGGTATATATAGATGGTTTGTAATGCTGAGACTTAACCCCTTGTGCCACCAGGGAGGCCCCAGATTTCTTTCTGAATGGACGGCAGGTGTGATAGAAAGTTCTAGGCAGGGAGACTCAGGAGTGTCTTGAAACAGTCCATGTTGAGAGAGGACAAAAGCCAGTACTAAGGTAATGACAACGAAGATGGAAAGAGGAGAATGGTTTTAAGAGATATGTGGGAGGTAAATTAAGCATATGTTCTGTGACATATGGGTAGTATAAGTCCAAGTTGTTTTTTAAAAAAATATTTTATTTATTTACGCATACAAGCTGGGGTATAGGCCAGAGGTGTGGAGTGGCGAGAGGGTTCATCAGAGACAGAGTGGGGAGCAGAACAGGCAGAGTGATGGAAATACACTGCTGAGGGGAGCAGCAAGCGAGGCAGGAGAGGTCTGCTGAGCCATGTGGGAATCTCTCCGGCGGGGCACCGAACTTGCGTTGCTGCTGCCTACAGCTCCACAGCGCAGCGCTTAAACGCTGCGCCACCAGGAAGGCCCAGAAGTCCAAGTTTTAAAGGAAAGATAATGAATGCCCATGGGTATGGAGATGTTGAGCCTGAGGTGCACATGGGAGATGCAGGTGGAAAAGTCCACCAAACAGTCTTGGAGAGAAGCTGGGCCCAAGGCTAGAAACACACCAGTGTAAAAGATAGAGCAAATTATGGGGGTGACTGAAATAACCCAGAGAAAAGTATATAAGTCAGGATAGAGGAGAACCTGAGATGCCACTATTGGAGAAGAAAAATTCAGAGACTAAGGAGGCGTTTCAAGGAGGATTTTTTAAAAAAGATTTATTTATTTACGCATACAAGTTGGGGTGCAGGCCAGAGGTGGGGGGGTGAGAGGATTCACCAGAGACAGAGCAGAAAACTGAAATACACTACTGAGGGGAGCAACAGGCAAGGTAGGAGAGATCTGCTGCTCCATGTGGGAATCTCCCTGGCCGGGGCATCAAACTCTTACCACAGCTGCCCACAGCTCCACAGCGCTGCGCTTAACCTGTCGCGTCACCAGGGAGGCCCTCAAGGAGGATGTTTATAGTAAATGTTATCAAGAGAATTTAAGTGAATTAAGAAAAGAAAAACAGTTTTTAGATTTTGTAATTAGAAATCACTGGAAACTTTCTGAGAGCAGTTTCAGGGATGTTTTAGGGCAGAAACAAGATTAAAACAGGTTTAAAAAGTACTCCTTTGATAATCCTTTATAAGAAGACAAAGAGAGGGCCTCCTTCAGTAGTGCGGGGATTAAAATCTCAGCAGGGGTTAAAGCTCAGTGCTATCAAGCTACCCCTAGCCACTGTGGCATGAGTTCTATCCCAGGCCAAGGAGCTAACCCACATGGCACAGCGGACCTCTCCTGCCTCGCCCGCTGCTCCTCTCAGCAGTGTATTTCAGTAGATCTGTTGTTCTGCTCCCTACTCTGTCTCTGGTGAATTCTCTCACCCCCTGTACCTCTGGCCTACACCCCAGTTCTTATATGCATAAATAAATAAAAATAAATCTTTTAAAAATAAAGAAGACAAAGAGATAAGAAAAAATGCCACAGTCAAGAGGCAAGGTTTTTTTTAGATATATTTTTAAGTATTTATTTTATTTTGCAGAAGAACTGGGGTGTAGGCCAGAAGTGGGGGGGGGGGCGGGGCGGGTGAGAGGATTCACCAGAGCAGAAGAGGCGGATTTACTGAAATATACCGCTAAGGGGAACTGACAGCAAGACAGAAGAGGTCTGCTGTGCCATATGTGGGTTAGCTCCTTGGCTGGAGATTGAACTCAGGCCATAGTGGTGATGGTTGAGACTTAACCCCTAGGCCACCAGAGAGGCCTGAGACAAGTTTTGTTTGCTCGTTTGGTTTTAGATTGGCAAGATCTGAGCATGTTTCTTTATATGAGAGGCAAAAGCTGTTAACACAGAAACAAATGGTGGCATGCCTTAGGAAGATGGGAAAGGATGGGGGTTCAGACACTATGTGCGGGACTGCCATGAAGAGGCTAGTTATGTCAGAGTAAAAGAGAGGACTTTGGACGACACATACCTCCATGTTCCTCCTCACTGAAGAATCTTTCTTTGCAAGATGCTTGATATGCCTCATTCTCTCTTTTACAGCAGAGTCCATGAGGACAATGTGAGTCACAAAATAAAGCATCAAATAATTCAAAACCAATCTGATTGCCACACTGACCAAGCTGTAGTGTTATAATCGACATGCTGAGTTCTCAAACCTAGTTCCTAAAAAATGTGAGCAACCTGTAATTGAATAATATAGGTATTGGTAACCACTACATTACTAATAAAGAGCAAATGAAATGTCATGTATTAATATATATCAATAAAAAAGTTTTACTTTGAAAAATTATTTTTTCTTACTTCAATGTTCAAAAAATAGTTATAAATGCCATATATGTATATGATGCTATAGATGAAATAGCTGTGTTAGCTAAGAAACCAATACACTCATTCAAGTATTTGTTCTCTTTCTCTCTGTGGCTTTGGGATTGGGGATTTACTGTATCTAAATTCATTCACACAGAGCTCAATACTTCCCAAAATCTGATTTGTATTTACTATATTCCTAACTATCCATTTAAAACAAAACAAAATGTATGCTGGTTAAAGTAATTGTAGCATATACCACAAATCACATGGACACATAGAATGTAGAGGTTAGTTCAATAATTGTACGTTTAATTAACATGGATTTTCTCTCTTCTAAATGACTTTCTCTCTTCACCAATTACCTTTCTGACCTGGTAATTACAGTAACAACAACAAAGTTCTGTTTAGCTCAGGTAGATGAAGCTTGCAAAAAGATCAGATGAAATACTAGAGAAAGTTTTCTCTCTTTTCAACAACGATAAAGACCTCAAACTAGGTATGTACAGCACTGGAAAAACAATGTACAGACTCTGTATTTAAGCTTTTCAAACAACTCTGCAAAATAGGTATCGTTCTCATTTTACAGATAAGAAAACCGAGGTTCTGAAACGTAATGTGACTTCTGAAAGGCCACTGAACTAGGAAAGCCAAGACTCCCTTTCCCCACCTATAGCAGGATCTCCCCATAAATACAACTCACAGACAGTCCCAGGACCCGCCGTTTCTGTCTGGTTCAAACTTCGGAGCGTCAACCCTCTCATTATGCGCATGCTCAATTTCAAAACGAAAAAAGGCAACGAGGAACGAATGCGCATGTTCCACATGCGAAGTTTTGTTGTGTGCTTTTTTTTTTCCGTTTCAGAGAGGTTAATTACGCATGTTCAATTTCAATTTATCAACTTCAGACACGGCACGCATGCTCACAGTCCATCAAACGCTTTAGCTGACAATGCGCATGCTCTAATTATCAAGAACAGCTTCGACCGGGGTTCTGCGCATGTTTCTGCCAGTAACTGGGCCCTGGCGGTAGTTTTACGCATGTCCATTGCCCACAGTTCGGCTTCACAGAAGCTTGTACGCATGCTCCAGCGGTGAACTTGAGGAGCCAGTCCAGGGCCTAGGCGCAGACGCACTGAGTCCAACCAGCCGGTGATGGCGGCAGCGGTGGTGGTGTCTGCGGCTGGTCCGGGCCCATGAGGCGACGACGGAGGCGGGACAGTTTTTTCCCAGCGCCGGACTTCCGAGACAGGGAAGCTGAGGACATGGCAGGAGTCTTTGACATAGACCTGGACCAGCCAGAGGACGCGGGCTCTGAGGATGAGCTGGAGGAGGGGGTGAGGCCCGGGGTCCCGGGGGGCCCCAGGTGACAGGGCCCGGGCGACGGCGCGGGCCCTGGAAGCCCAGCGCGTCTGAAAGCGTGGAGACCCCGGGAGGCATGTAGTTATCTGCGGGAGCTGAGGCGCCGCGGAGCCCGAGACATGAGAGCGGGCGGGGCGGACCTGACCTTAGGTGTGAGGCCGCCGCGGGACTTGCAGGTGCAGGTTGAGCCCCTAACCCCAGATCTGCGTAGCCAGGAGCAGCCTGTTTGTGGAGAGAACGGGAAAGGGCGCGTGGTCAGTTCCTCGAGCTTTTGGACTTGAGTGTAGCGGGGCGCGAGTGGTGTAAGCGTGTGTTGGGGGGAGGGGGACTGCGCTTGCTGGGTGTCCCGTAAGTGCAGGTGAAGTGCGGAAAGGTTTCCCTTCGAGTGTAAGATTTCAAGTATTAAATCTTCAGACTTCCCGCAACCACCTCTCTTCTCGGCCTGTCGCTTCTCTCCTAGGAAGCGCTCAGCTGTTAGAAGTGACAGCTGAAAACTTCTGTCGGGAGTAGCGCTGCCGCTGCTGTTACAGCCACCAGGAGTTTTATTTCGGGAGCAAGGGGGCTCTGCTGCATCTTCCAGGGTTTGTTTGTTTGCCTTTTTTTTTTTAAACCTCTTCCGTGTGATTTAGTTTTTTTAAAAAAGCATTTATGATGACACACGGCATTTGTACCTTACCCCAACTTGAAGATATCTATATTTTTTCAAAATACTTTATGTAATTTGGGGGTGGAAAAAAAAAACCAAACCAGCGTTGACAGCTGTGATTTGGCTTGCCAAAAATAAATTGCTTGAACTGAGACTTGTGAATGGTGGTGTGAGGGCTTTTCTTGCTGAATCTATGGTACTAAATTTAGAGTTGTTTTCCCTAATGCATAGCTTGAATTTTACCTTTGTTGTCTTTGGTAATTTGTTATTTCTTAAGGAATATCATTCTTTTTTCAAGAGAAATTCATTGGACAATTACAGTTGCATCTGAAGTTCAAAAAATGGTGTTGTCACACTAAATCACTGATTTTGGGCAAATGATTACCAGTGATAGCCTTATGATAATTAAGATTCTAAATTTAATTGCTTAGATGAATACACAGGTCAATGACTGTTGTCAGATGCTTTCTATAAAACCCTGGCAAGTAAGTTGTGCTCTGCTTGTTGACAAAAGACTGTGAACTGTGAACACATTAAGAAAACAAGTGGGCTAAAACAATACTGTTTTCATAATCAAATGGTCTAAATCAAAATAACACTTTTGAAAGTGGGTATTGAGGTATGTGCTTTTAAATGTGTTTGCGTAAGGAATTCCAGTTAGTCTCTTTATTGTTGGACATGGATACTACACTAAATACAATCTGAAACATACAGAATTATTTTCATTGCATATGCCATATTCTGATCAGTTATTAAAGCTCCATATGGCAGTGGCTTTGGAGCAGGGAAAGGGAGAAAACTGGACAGGAAAGAAGGGTGTTTTGTGAAATCATCCATTGAACTGATAGAATTTCGAGACCATGAATTTATCGGAAGTTAGAGGAATTGGGAGTAAAATACTGTATTAAAATTCCTGTTTTGAAATGGGACTTTGTTAGGATATGTTTTGACCTATTTCTGGACATTTCTTTTACTCTGTACAAGCAAATAAGAGTTTGAGAGGGTATGGAAGAAGAGATCAGAGAAATTGATGGAAATAAGAATGAGAAAGACATGTGGCCACTTAGGAAGAGTAACTTTGGGGAAAGAATATAAGTAATTAAAGAGGATTTTGAGGAGGAGCCGTCAGCAAAATACATCTTAAGTTCACAATGCTTTTGGAGTTGAAAAAATTTTTTGAGTGTGTTATTCTAAGAGGTGCCACAGGTAGACAAGGAAAAGAGTTGGAGAGGAATGGGGTTGGACACCTACCTTTTTGTGACATCCAGGTTTCTCTAAAATAAAGTTTTAAAATTCTGAAAAATTAGAAATTTGTATTCTTGGAAAATCTGGCTTTTGTAAATTTATAATAATACAACTAATTCTGGCTTTTTGTGAATTTATAACTGTTAGTACATACGTTTTTTTATACATTGATGCATATGAGAGTCGTCTTGCTTCTTCATTTTATAATAAGGAAATTGAGATATAGGCCAGAGAGATGATTGTTCAAGACCACTGAGGTAGGTAGTGGGAGTGTCTCCTGACTCAGTTCAGCAAGCGGTTCAGCATAGCTTCTTCATTACATTTACTAGTCGTCTTCATAGGAGGGACATCGGGTTTGAATTTTTTTCTCTTGGTCATGGTTTAATTTTGTGATAGTGAATTGAAACTAAAGGGAAGTTTTCCTCTAGAGATTTTCATTAGATTATGAAAATGTTGGGAATCTTTGCTTTTGTAGAGACCCAAAGTTAAGAGTAGTAAAACAACTGTAAAGCAGATTTTTAAATCCTAATTTTTAGTATACTAATTCAAAATTGCATAGCTTTGGAACTTACTGCATGATTTTCAAATTGGAATATCACATTTTTATTGAGCAAAGCTCAATTTTTTAGTGTTTGGGAAAACAAACTGCTCTATAGATAATATGTATTCAAATATTCAGTCACTGAATCTTATTTTATAAGGAAAATGTCTGAACAACCAGGTAAGTAGACAAAGTATTTAATGAATATCTGGATTAAGTATATTTCAACTATTCTGGAACAATTTGCTTAAATTTTTGTAATATATATTCTTTTTCATTGGGCCTTTAGAAATCTTAACTTGAATCTGTATACACTTTTAATTTAAACCTTTGCAAATAGTTCTATTGGGTTAATTTGAAACTGTATCTTTATATGATACCTTAGGTGAGCAGGATTCCACTTTGTCACAGTGGCATGCAATAAAAGCATTGGTTTGGATCATAAAGCTTAAGGCAGCAGCAGCAAAAAAAAAAAAATCTGAATGAAGTGTTTCCTGTGAAGGAGCGTTTTCAGTATGGATTATATAGTATTAGCTTGATGTTTCAGACTTTTCTAAACATAAAGGTTGAGTAGTAGAAAAGAATTGTCTCTCAAATAGTCTGTTCCAGAAGTTAACGGTGGGAAGTAATAAGCACAGATGCAGGTGGTAATACAGGCCTGGCTTGCTCCGGAAATGAAATTTAGCCACAGGCCATATCTTTCTAGGTGGCTTCAAAGTCATGGTTCAGTGTTAACTACTCTGTAGTCTTTAATTTAGAACTAAGTAAAACTAACATTAAAGAAAAAAACAATTATACCGTTTTTATCACATCTGAGAGAAGTTGTCTTTTGTCTTTAAGTGAAGCCATCAGGTGAGTATAGGTACCAGAGACCAAAGAAAACAACAAGAAAACCCCCCAAAAAATAACTCTTTTAACTGTAACCATCCTTACCCTCTATACACAAAAAAACTATCAATATATAAAGTTGAAACTGCTAGATTTTCTCGCCTGAATATTGTCCATCCATTTACTTAAGTCTAATAATGAAATATACATCCCTGGTGTTAGATATCATCTTTACTTAGTCATGCCATGAGCAAGTTATGACTCAAAACTTGTGGGGGTTTTTTGGGGGGTTTTTTTTTTTTGGTGGTTATTTTTTGCTTGTATTTAGCATTTGGGCATTCATTGTATAAGAATGCTATCAGTTTCATTGTGACTCTTGACTGTATGTTGGTACCTTTTAAGACAAATGTGTTCACTTAAATGTTTTTCTAATTCTAAAATTTTGAATAAAAACTTTAAAGCTCCTAATTTCAGTCTTTTCAATTAAGATATTTTTTAGTATAAATTGAAAGATTTCATAACAAACTGCTCAAGATGCTCATTTTGAGGCCATATTTTATAATACTAGTAACTGAATTTCTGCTGCTGAGTTTTTGTTTATTTGTTTTTACAATTTGGTGACTTTTGGTATATTTATAGAGTTGTATATAATTATCACCACAATTTAGTTTTAGAACATTTCCATCACTTTAAAAAGAAATTTTGGGTCCATTTATCGTCCTTATTACCACCCCTAACCTTAGGCAAACAGTAGTCTACTTTCCATCTCTTAGATTTGCCTTTGCTGGACATTCTGTATAAACTGAGTTATGTAAAATGTGGCCTTTTTGTCTGACTCCTTTCAGTTAATATAATGTGTAGCTGCTATGAGTTAACAGCTATGTTGTAGCATGTATCAGTGTTTGTTCTTTTTTATGGTCAAATAGTATTTTACTGTATGGGTCAACCACATTTTATCATTTCACCAATTGGTTTTGGATTTGTTTCCATTTCTTGGCTATTGTGAATAATGCTGCTATGAACATTTATGCTCAAATCTTTGTGGAACGTATGTTTGTATTTTTCTTGGGTAGATATCTAGGATTAGATTTGCTGCATCATATGGTAAGTCTATGTTTAATTTTTTAAGACACTGCCAAACTTTTCTAAAGTGGTCATACCATTTTGTATTCCCACCAGCAATGTATGAAAGTTTCATTCTCTGCACCTTTGTCAAAATTATTATTTTTTGCGTAGAAGAACTGAGGTGTAGGCCAGAGGTGTGGGAGTGGAGGGTGAGAGGATTCACCAGAAACAGAATGGGGAGCAGAACAGGCAGATTTACTGAAATATACTGCTAAGTGGGGCCTCCCTGGTGGCGCTGCGCTTTGGAGCTGTCGGCAGCGGTGACGCCCAGCTGGGGAGATTCCCACATGGTGGGGCAGACCTCTCCTGCCTCGCCCGCTGCTCCCTTCAGCAGTGTATTTCCCTCGCTCTGCCTGTTATGCTCCCCAGTCTGTCTTTGGTGAACCCTTTCGCCGCCCCATGCCTCTGGCCTGTACCCCACCGTGTATGCAGAAATAAATAAATCTTTAAAAATATATATATACTGCTAACTGTTAGTATTGCTGAGGGGAGCAGTCGGCAAGACAGGAGAGGTCTGCTGTGCCATGTGGGTTAGTTCCGTGGCTGGGGATTGAACTTAGGCCATAATGGTGATAGTGGAGACTTCACCCCTTAGCCACCAGGGAGGCCTTATTTTTATCTTTTTGATCATAATCATCTTTGTGCAAATCAAGTAGTATCTCAGTGTTTGCATTTCCCTAACTGCTAATAATTTTGAAGATCTTTTCGTGTGTTGATTGGCTGTTTGTATATCTGCTTTGGACAAAAATTTATTCAGATCCTGACCCAATTTTAAATTTTGTATTATCTTTTACTGAGTTGTAGAAGTTCTTCATACATTTTTATTTTGTGGATTTTTTCCCACTTTTTTGCTAATGTCATTTGAAGTCCAAAAGTTTTAAATTTTGATAAGTCTAATTTATTGTTTTTTTCTTTAATCATTTATGCCTTTGGTGATATGACTTATGAAATGTTTGCTTACCCCAAATCATGAAGGTTATTCCTTTTTAGATTTTTTCTAAGAACTTTATAGTTTCAATGCTTAAATTTAGGTGTGCGATCCATTTTGAGTTAATTTTTGTGTATGGTGTGTAGCAGGGGTCCAAACTAATTTTTTTCTCACGTGGATCTAATTGTCCCCGTATCATTTTTAAAAAGATTTATTTATTTATTTATTTATTTATTTATTTATTTATTTATGCATGCATGCATAGAAGAACTGGGGTATAGGCCAGAGGCCAGCACCATTTTTTTTAAAAAGATTTATTTATTTATGCATACAATGCTGGGGTACAGACCAGAGGCGTGGGGCAGCGAGAGGGTTCACCAGATACAGAATGGGGAGCAAAACAGGCAGATTGATGGAAACACACTGCTGAGGGGAGCAGCGGGTGAGGCAGGAGAGGTCTGCCTGCCATTTAGGAATATCTCCAGCTGGGTGTCTGTAGAACTCGTGTTGCCACTGCCGACTGCTCCACAGCGCAGCTCCTAACGACTGTGCCACCGGGGAGGCCCAGCCAGCACCATTTTTGAATGACTCTTTCCCATTGAATTTTCTTGACCAGTCTTTGTGAAAAATCAGTTAACTCAAAATGTAGTGATTTATTTTGTGCTCTCAATTCTATTTCATTGGTGTCCATGACGTTTTTGTTGCTGTCTCTGTAGTCATTTTGAAATCCTGAAGTGTTCATTCTTCAACTTTGTTCTTCTTTTTCAAGATTGTTTTGGTTCTTTTAGGTCCCTTGCATTTCTATAAGAACTTTAGCATCACCTTGTCAATTTCTACAAGTAAGGAACCTGGGATTTTGATAGAACTTTGATAGAATTTTGATAGAATTGAGTTGAATCCGTATTTGGTTAGTATTGCCATCTTAATATTAGGCTGTCTGATGCATGAATGCAACTTATTAAGGTCTTCTTTAATTGCTTTGGCATTGTTTTGTAGTTTTGTTTTTTTAAAGATTTATTTATGTATACAAGAACTTGGGTGTAGGCCAGTGGTGTGGGGGTGAGAGGATTCACCAGAGACAGAGTGGTGGGCAGAACAGGCAGATCTACTGAAATACACTGCTGAGGGGAGCAGCCGGCGAGAGGTCTGCTGTGCCATGTGGATTAGCTCCCAGGCCGGGGATTGAACTCATATTGCAGTGGCTGGTAATAGCTTGATAGTGCTGTATCTTTAACCCCTGTGCCACCAGGGAGACCCTGTTTTATAGTTTTCAATATACAAGTTTTGCACTTCTTTTGTTAAAATTTTTGGACATATTCTCTTAAATGCTGTTGTGAATGGAGTTATCTTAATTTCATTTTTCAATTCTTCATTGCTAGTTTACAGAGGTTAATTAGTTTTTTACCCATTTATGCTGTGGTCAGAATAAATGTTAAGCTAGCATGATTACTAACAAAATTTGAAAGTATTGTTTAATTAATTTGGTTTCATCAGTCACATTGTGGACTGGTTGTGGTTGGTTACCTTAGGTTGTAGTCACAGAAGCCTTATAGCATTATGCTAGTCTCTATATCAAAAGCATATCTGAATAGTGTTTTGTGGAAAGCACATTTTATGGAAATAATAATAATCATACTTAGAATGTAGTTTCTTAAGTTTCATAATACACACATATATTTTAATAGATGCAATTTTTGAAGGAAAATTCACCTGGTTGTGTTTGTAGATTATTGATAGTAGCACCTATAGCTTAGTTGTTATGTAAAATTGAAAGTGAAATCCCCGTATTATTGTTTGTGAACCTTATTTACTTTGTTCACTACTGTATTTGCTTATTACAAAAGTATGGAGAGTTTTTAAAATGGTTTATTACATTCATCCAGTCTTCAATAATGGGGTGAAGCATTAAACCTTTTTATTTTGTGTTTATGGGATATACTTACTTTTAAAACTTTTAATATATTTTTCAGGGTCAATTAAATGAAAGCATGGACCACGGGGGAGTTGGACCATATGAACTGTAAGTTTATTTGAAAAGATTTCCTTGTGCTGTCTTATTTACAAGTTCGTTATATTAGCTCCTGTTCATAGCCATCATGTGATTCCAATAGCCAGTTTTTAAACTTATCTAGTCATATTTGTAGAGTTGGTTTATGAATTTTGGCACCAGCATAATAACGTATCTAGACTTGGGGTATCATATGGATTTTGAGAAAAAAGATATTTATTTAAATTCACACTGAATGTAAGTCTGAGTTGGTTAGGAATTATTGTTTTAGTATAGAGAAACATCTTACTGTAAGAGAAAATGTTTAGAAATGTTCTGAAAAGTTAAATTCTTCTCACTTCACTTATAATACATCATTTAAACAGAGATTTGTACAATCTTATGTCATTTTAGGTATGCTCCTTTAGGTGAGTATGGTGATCAATCTGTTTTGTACCCCAACCCTAAGTAAAAATCCTTGGGTTGCAGGGGAGACTTGAGAAGATTACGCTTATAGAAAGTATTTAAATGACAGAAAATTACCACTCTTCTTGGAATTGTGAAGTCAAGCAGATAGCAGATATGAAAAGATGCATGAAAAATTTTATTAGCTAGAATTTTTATAACATAAAGATAACTAATTGGTAGTTTTAAAAGTGCTTGGATTTTCTGCTGAAGTTGCCAAATGAGGTTGGATAATACCTAATCTCATTGAAATTTTGAATGCTCAAAATTTGGATAACTAGAATACTTTTTTCCTTTGTCAACTTAATAAACTTGTTCTAATTTACCTGAATTTGTGATTCTTGATGCTTATGAAAATAATCGATAGTACATTCTGTAAACAAGCAGATAAGCAAACAGTTATCAAGCCACCCTAACCTTAACCTATTATGAATTGCTAGTTTACTTAGAGCACAAGTACTAAATTTGCTATCCCCTTTTCTCTACCTCCTTTTCCCCCTCCCTTATTGGATTACATCCTTCCTTCTAACACTATGCTTGAACATAATTTAACTTTTTGCAAATTTACTTTCGGTTTTGCTTTTCTCCCCAGTGGCATGGAACATTGTGAGAAATTTGAAATCTCAGAAACTAGTGTGAACAGAGGGCCAGAAAAAATCAGACCAGAATGTTTTGAGCTACTTCGGGTACTTGGTAAAGGGGGATATGGAAAGGTAGGAAGTGTTTTTGAATTGAGAGCTGTTGTCTGTCTTGGGTAGATTGATTTCTATACCCTGATTCCAGCTGTACTCTTCTTTTTTTCTAGCTATTAGCAAAGGATATGATTGCTTACCTGGTATTATTTGAGGAATTTATAGAAGTTCTTTTTCTACCATCATATATGTAAAAGCCTGGCACATAATAGGCACTCAGTCAAAATTTATTGAATAACTGAATAAGCAGCTGTGCCATGCACTCTGTTTTTAGAGGATTCATTCTTTCCTGGTTAAATGGTACTTTCTATAGGTATCCTTTTAAATGACAAGCAACTCCTTTAAGAAGCATTATCTCTTCCTGAAACCTTAATCTGAATTTGTTTTCTTTGATTTGCAGTATCTGGAGCAATAGAGTTAGGGAAATGGAAGAGTGCAAGTGGGGAGAAGAAAAATGAAGAAAATTTCTTAGTTTCATAATTTTGCCCAAGGCTTTCAAAATTAAGACTTCACCTTTGCATGTTCTTCCCAAGAAAATTTATATATAGCCATTCTCTGTCAAAAGACAATTTGGATAATGTGTTAGGACTAAGTTTGAAAACCATTTATGCTATTTTGTAGTAGTAATTTTTGCAAGGCGTGACATTTGTAGTTTATTGTTAGGTTTAAGGACACATTCTAATATGTTCTAATCATCCTGAATGTATAACACAAGCACTGTTGAGTCTCACATATTTTAACCGTTGTATGAAAATGTTTTCTACTTAGCCGACTTTTAGGAATAGGTAAATAGTAATTCCTGTCAACAATTATTAAGTCGTTTTATGTGAAGCCATACCAGTGGCATCCCTGGAAGAAATTTAGGAATTATTTTATAATTTTTATATTTGGTATTATGTTTTTGGGAATCTTGATTATAGCTCTTTCTAAGGAAAATTGGATTTTTTTGTATAAAATAAGTGTTCATCATTAGTCACTACCCAACTTTGCCTCCAGATGTCAGCAGACCAAACAGGAAAGTCCCATGTCATATAGCAGATTTCACTATTAAACCTATTATAGCCACCTCTTTTAGCTTGTCATTTTTGTATACAGTCCTTTGTGGTGCTAGAATATAGATAGGAATTATGGGAGTGTGAATCGCATAGTTTAGCTTTTAATAACACACAAATACTTTTTATTTTTTGTCCAGGTTTTTCAAGTACGAAAAGTAACAGGAGCAAATACTGGGAAAATATTTGCCATGAAGGTGCTTAAAAAGGTGATTTCTCTGTTCCTCCTCCTTCCCCCCCACCCCCCGACCCCACAACTATGTTCTTAATTGTTATAAAAATCCACATTTTGGGCCTAAAATTATCAGTCAAAAGTTTTCCTAACACAGTTATAAGTTCTCTTAGGATGTGAAATTTATTTCATTATTGTTAATCTTGTTTTATTTCTGCTTGGAGAGGGTAGAAAGAAGAGCTTTTTCAGTTCTCTGAGTTAACTCTTAGCTCTTGTCCTCTTACAAATCTTCATGTTTATAAATAATAAGCTTATAAATGTTATCTTGCTGTGATTTAAAATTCAACAGTTTTAGAATTATGTATTGACTCCCTGTTTTACTCTCATTTACTCGTTCCTCCCCTCGTTTTGTTTTATTTGAATATACTTTTGTCTTCCCATACATTCCAACAACTCCGTAAAAACACCTTTCAGGGCCTCCCTGGTGGCACAGCAGTTAGGTGCTGCACCGTGGAGCTGTTGGCAGCCGCGACGCGAGTTCGATGCCTGGCCAGGGAGATTCCCACATGGCGCGGCAGACCTCTCCTGCCTTGCCCGCTACTCTCCTCAGCAGTGTGTTTCAGTCAATCTGCCTGTTCTGCTCCCCACTCTGTCTCTGGTGAACCTTCTCGCCGCCCCATGCCTCTGGTCTGTACCCCAGCTTACATACATAAATAAATAAAAAAAAAATCTTTAAAAACAACAACAAAACACCCCTCAGGCCAGTGTTTTGTGGGCACACTTACTAGATAATCTATTAGGTCCATTTATTTTCCTAGAAACATTCCATAGGAAGAACCTCTGTCTTCCTCTCCCCATCTATACTGGTAGCTGTCTAGGCACAGCTGTCATTGCTGAACTTTGCCTTAACCACCAAGTGAGTCTTTAGAACTCACTTGGCTTCTTCATTGTTGGCTCTTTTGTTTCCTGGATCCCATATATTCCTTTTTCTTAGTTTATTCCCTAGATCGTTTATTTTGGTTACCATCTTCTAGTAACTTCCTAAGAAAGGGTGCTTGAAGGTAAATTTTTTTTTAAAAGATTTATTTATGCATACAAGAGCTGGGGTGTAGGCTAGAGATGTGAGGGGATGAGTGGGTTCACCAGAGACAGAGTGGGGAACATAACAGGCAGACTGACTGAAATACACTGCTGAGGGGAGCAGCGGGCAAGACAGGAGAGGTCTGCTGCAGCTGTGGGTCAGCTCCCTGGCCGGGGATCAAACTCATGCTGCAGTGGCTGCTGATAGCTTCATAGTGCTGAGACTTAACTTCTTGCGCCACCAGGGAGGCCCCTCACTGGTGATAATCTTAAAGAAGCAATTTGGGTTTATATCTGCTACCTGACTTTCCCATTGGAATCATTTGCAATTAATGTTTTATTTGAATCTATGAAACATGTGAAGTATAGAATTGGGGACTGTAATGCTTGCTCTAGGAACATTGAAAGAAGTACTGTTCAAGCTTGTTAAACTGATCCATTCCTTTTGATATGTTACTTATTTTTCCCTCATAATCAGGGATAACTATAGTTACTTAGAATACAATGATATCTAAAGTGAAGTATGTTTCTGACATGGGTACCTTTCATGAAAAGAAGAAGGTATTGCATTTTTTTCTCACTGATGCAGGGAGGATCATATTTTGAGAAATCAATACTCAATTACTGCTAAATGTCAGGCCTCCTTTTTGGGCCCAAGGCATTTAAGATCTAATTTGCTTGCCATTCCTTTTGCTTACTTGCCACTTGCTCTCATTCTCAGTGTTTTTCTTTCCCCATACCTGAATATAAATCAAATACTATCTCATTCTTTCCTTGCTGTCTCTGAAAACAAATTCACAGCAAAAATAATGAAAATGAAGAGATTGTTTTGGTTAAATCCAGATTTTAATTCCTACATACCTAAATTCCTAAATGCCTGTATGTTCACTTTGAGTTTCTTCAAATTTTATTATTCTCGAAGCATAGAGTATTAACCCTCCTGAGGCCTGAGTATGTGCTAAGAATATACCTCTTTCCATCTTGAACATGAAAGCAGAGTAGAACTAGATGTCTCCTTATCTTGCATGTCTGTACCTTCAGTCTGGATTTATCAATTCTCCTGGGATTGTTTGCTCCTTCTGGGATTGTGCCCATTTGGGTATTTTCTCATGATGCAGATTAAGGAGAAGACTCATTTCTAATAAGTACCTCTTTACCTAACTGTTGCAACAAAAATGTATTATTATTTTTTTAAAAAAGATTTACTTATTTATGCATACAAGCTGGGATGTAGGCCAGAGGCGTGGAGTGGTGAGAGGATTCACCAGAGACAGAGTGGGGAGCAGAACAGGCAGATCAACTGAAGTACAGTGCTGAGGGGAGCAGCGGGCAAGGCAGGAGAGGTCTGCTGCGCCATGTGGGACTCTCCCTGGCCGGGTATCGAATTTGTGCTTCAGTGGCTCTGTATAGCTTCATATTACTGCAACTTAACCCGTTGCGCCACCAGGGAGGCCCCAAAAATGTATTCTGAAAGCAAAATACCATTACCCACAGCATTTGTTCAGCCTACATCTGTGAATTTTATGATCTGTGACCAAAGGCTTGAGGTTTATAGATTGACTAGGCAAACTTCTTCGTTTGCTTCTTTTTTTTGAACCTAGTGTCTGGGTGTTGTGCCAGATACTAGGATTTAACACTGGAGACAAAGTCTCTCCCTCTATTCTGCCTATCGTATAATTTAAGGGAGTAACTAATAAGTTTATTCTTACAGTTGCTTTTCCACCCTTTAGTCGAAAACTTTTCTTTTTGAGGTTTAAATCTATACTGTCCTCTCCCCTTTCATCTACTATCGCCTGGTTCCCTCTTTAAATTTATGAGGAATAGGGGCCTCCCTGGTGGCGCAAGGGGTTACATCTCAGCAATATGAATCTGTTGGCAGCCACTGCAGCACGAGTTTGATCCCCAGCCAGGGAGCTGACCCACACAGCACAGCAGACCTCTCCTGTCTTACCTGCTGCTCCTCTCAGCAGTGTATTTCAGTTTGTCTGCCTGTTTTGCTCCCTACTCTGTCTCTGGTGAATCGTCTCACCCCCCCACAACTCTGACCTATACCCCAGCTCTTGTATAAATAAATAAATAAACCTTTAAAAAATAAATTTATGAGGAATAGAATAAATGATTCAGTCTTTTTACCCCCACATTCCCAAGTCTTATCATCCTGGATATCTTCACTGTCCATGTATTGAATAAATAATAGTCTGACCTTCTAATTTCTTGTGGTCTCAACTCCATTAGCTTTTACTTCCATTCCACTTTACCAGCACCAATGACTATGTTCTCCACCTCTGAAATACTGAGTTTTAATAGAACAGTAACTTACTCACTTCTTCCCACAATGTTTCATCTTTGGCCATAGGTTCTTTAGAACTTTCACTTTTGTATTTTCCTTACGTTCTTAATTCCCTTCTTCTTTTACTTTATTCCAAATCCAGCTTAATCAATATGACCTGCCACTTAAGTCAGTTGCTAGCCCATTTACCTAAGGTCCACGGATACTCTAATTTGTATCAGTTTTTTGATCTCCTTCATTCCTGTATCTCAGTTACTGAGCATTACTGACAGAAATCATACAAACTTGGAGGTTGCTGTTAGGACAAATTCATAGTCCCCACCTCACTTGGAACCTCCAGTGCTCACTAGCCACTTTTCTTTCTTTTTTTTTTTAAGATTTATTTATTTATGCATACAAGCTGGGGTGTAGGCCAGAAGTGTGGAGTGGTGAGAGGATTCACCAGAGACAGAGTGGGGAGCAGAACAGGTAGATCGACTGAAGTACACTGCTAGGGGAGCAGCAAGCAAGACAGGAGAGGTCTGCTGCCCCATGTGGGAATCTCCCTGGCTGGGGATCGAACTTGTGTTGCAGTGGCTGGTGGATGCTTCATAGGCTGAGATGATGCATCGTAGACTGAGACTTAACCCCTTGCACCATCAGGGATGCCCAGTTTTCATTCTTTTTTTAAGAATTGCTGCTTTTCATACTTTAAAAAAAATTTAATTACAAAAAATCAATAAGGCTTCTTTTTCAAAGTGTTATCCATTTGTCTTATTACTCATTTTGTTCTTAAATTGTGCCAAAATTGTGTTAGAGAGAGTTCCGTTGAGATGTTTTCTAGATTCTTTTAACCTGGAAAACCTGCCAGTTTTTGAGTACTTCCTTGCTTTCTATACAATGGCATGCTCTAGGTTTACCTTGTACTTCCCTGACCTTGGCCTAAAACCATCCGTTTCTCCAAGGGTCTTGGTTTCTTTACTAAAATCTGAAGCAAGCTATTCTTCCTAGTATTAAAGTGTCAATGTTTTTGGCTCTTTCATTGAAGAAAGAGCAAGTGAAAGAATGGAGCTAGGAAGTTTTTATTTTAAATCATATCCCTAATTCCAGTCCAATTCTGTAGGATTCTTTTTCTCTCTGTCCATATTTTCTTTTCTGTTTTTCCATGGTGAGATGCTTGGTAGCAACATCAATTAATATAATCATTTGCTCAGCTGTACAATGTATGTATAATAGATTGAGATGTATACTATCAATGTTACTACCAGCTACAAAACTACTAAGAGTGATTTAAGAATTCTTTGCAATTTTTTTTCTGCTTACATATAGCTGAGAGTGTACAGTAAAGTTAATTTAATGCCATTTTTCTCCTTCCGTGGTAAAATAATGTTCAGTGAATTTTATGTATTTCTGTAGTATTTAATTTTATTTTTGGAATGTATAAAGCATGAACATGGTTCAGAATTAAAAATCTCTAATATTTGATATAGGTAGAGAAAAAAATGAATGATAAAACCACTGTGGTTTAACTAAGAAGGTAAACTCAAAAATTCCATTCCTATTTATACCTTTCCACTATCATGGTTCAGAATTAAAAATCTCTAATATTTGATATAGGTAGAGAAAAAAATGAATGATAAAACCACTGTGGTTTTACTAAGAAGGTAAACTCAAAAATTCCATTCCTATTTATACCTTTCCACTATCATTAACTTTTGGTTTCTTTGTAGTGCTAATTATTGCACATATTAACAAATACAAATACATATTCTTATTTTTCCTTTCTAACACAAAAGGTAGTATTATATATATACTGTGCTATATATACTCTTTCATATCTTGATTTCATAGTTGTTCCTTAATCTTCTTATAATTTTTCACACATTGTGTAGATATTCTGTGTATTTTCAATCAGTGTCCTATGCATGGGTATTTAGGTTGTTTCTAATGCTTCACTTTTACAAATAATATTGTGATTAAAAACCTTGTGTATGTGCTTTTTTCATTTTATTAGATATGCCAGACTTATTTTTAGAACTTAGATTTAAACATATCAACACAATGCAATTTTTTCCACAAAACTTATTTCTTTGTTTCCATTCCCTATTACTGAATGACACCGTTTCCTATCTTATTACTTAAGCAGAAACCATCATTCTTGGATCTAGTCAGCCAGTGCTAATTATTAACTTTTATCCTTTCATTTTTTTTCCCCAACTTATTTTTTTTAGTTACAGGTTTTAATTCTTTGTACTTCTTGTTTGTTTACTGTACTAGACTCCTGACCGGTCTCATTTTTTCCTAAAATGCCCATGCTACTAATTGTCTTTCTCAAAGCCAAAGGTTTTTCATTTCCTTTACTACAACATTTTTCTGTTTCCAAGATGAGATTCAAATGCCTTTGCCTGGATGCCCAGGTCTTCCATTACCTGGCCTACTTCAGCATAATTTCTAACCACTTCTTTCCATACTGAACTACTTACAGATTGTCTAGGCATGTAGTGTCTTGTCAGTCCTCTTTCCTGCTAGGAATGCTTTTTTAATCTACATTTCATTAATAACTTGTCATGATATGGGTTCCAGGAAAACTTCTTGTTATTTCAGATTCGGTGCCCCTGTTCATCCATAGCACCTTTTGCTTACCTCCATTGACTTACTGTCTTCCCTGAGACTTCAGTCTCCTACAGACTGGAGACTCTTTCAAGTTCTGTTTTCTTGACAGTAGTTTGAATATATGAGTAAAGATGATCTGTTTACAGGTTTTTTTTTAAATGTATCTTTAAGTGTTCATATGCATGTTCACTACAAAAAATCCAAACAGGACAAATGTATATAAGAAGTGAATATATTTTGTTACTTCATCTCAGTTTTAAATGGAAACTATGATAATAGGTTAATGTTGGCAAGAAAAGGACAGAATAGATTTCTAATTACTGTAGATTTAAAATGTCTACTATTTTGTTCTTATAGATCATCTCTTTTCCTTTAGGCAATGATAGTAAGAAATGCTAAAGATACAGCTCATACAAAAGCAGAACGGAATATTCTTGAGGAAGTAAAGCATCCCTTCATTGTGGATTTAATTTATGCCTTTCAGACCGGTGGAAAACTCTACCTCATCCTTGAGTATCTCAGTGGTTAGTATACACATTTTGATGTAATTATTTGCATTTGCTTGATAAATTGGGCCAAAACATTTTCAAATAGAAAAATACTTTTTCCCAATGTGCTATAATAGTTCCTAAAATTGATAAATAACATTGACATAAGGAATTCAGACGTGACCAAATGTTTCTTTTGCAGACAAATATGTGGAAAACTTTATAAAGATTATGTTATTTTCCCATGTGTAAAATTTTACCTTAATCACTTTGTGATCAACTATTTAGAAAATAGCAAATATACCTAATACAGAACCATCAAATTGATGACTTGGGTTAGCTGCTATAAATCAAGTAAATCATTAAAGTTAGAAAACTTCTGAAAGTATTGTTTAAGATACTGAGTGTTTTTGGATTTGCATCTTTAAACAGAAGAGGTTTTGGTTTGAAGTAGCCTTATTAATAAATTATGCAATTTACATTTGAATCACACACATTTTCCCAGAACTTATAATTGCCTAGGAATATATACGTTCACCATGTTTTTTGTTGATCACAGGTATCTCTTTCCAACAAAAACACTTTTTCAGCAAAACAGATTTCATAATAGCCTGTAATATCAAACAGAAAACTGTAGGTTTTGGTAACTTTTTGTGATTTGTCTTTTTTTTTCTTGTAACTTTGTTTTGACATAATTTTAGATTTACACAAAAAAGTTGCAAGAAAAGTACCAAAAATTTTCATGTGCCCTTCACTTAGATTTCCCAAGTGTTAGTTTACCACAATTGTTTTGTTTTATGTCTTTTTCTCTCTATATATACACACACACATATACATATATTCATTTTTTCCCCTCAACCAATTATCAGATGTTCCAGACTTAACTTCCCTTTGCCCCTAAGTACTTCAGTGTATATTTTCTAAAATCAACAATAGTTACCTTACATAACTAGACTAAAATCAAAAATAGGAGATTAACGTTGACATAACAGCTCTCCTTGGTTTCCTTCAATCTGGAACAGTTTCTCAGTCTTTGTCTTTCATAACCATAACATTTTTTTTTTTTAAATCAATCTTTTTTTTTTTTTTTTAAAGATTTATTTATTTATACATACAAGCTGGGGTACAAGCCAGAGGTGTGGGGCGGCGAGAGGGTTCACCAGACACAGAGTAGGGAGCAGAACAGGCAGATCAGAAATACACTGCTGAGGGGAGCAGCGGGCGAGGCAGGAGAGGTCTGCCACACCATGTGGGATTCTCCCCGGCCGGGCGTCGAACTTGCATCACTGCTGCCGACAGCTCCGCAGCGCAGCGCCCAACCGCTGCGCCACCAGGGAGGCCCTCATAACCATAACATTTTGAAGAATATAGGCTAGTTGTTTTTAGAATGCATCAATTTGGGCCCATCTGATGTTTCCTAAGGTTATAAATTTTGAGGAGGACTATTGAGGTGACATTGTATCATTCTCTGTGCCAGATCAGAAGGTACATGAGGTATCTTTATCCCTTTACTATTGATGTTAATACCTGTATAAGGTGGTATCTACTAATTTTTTCCCTGGTGAACTTTTCCCTTTGTAATCTTGAAGAAATACTTTGATTAAGATTGTTTAAACTTCTCATGTCTTCATCAGGCTTTCACAAGACAGTTTTAGCATCCATTGATTCTTGCCTGAAGCCATTAACTGATGGTTGCTAAGTGATTTTATTTCATCACCTGTCCTTCATGTAGTAGTTGGCATTCTACTATAATGAAGAGCTTTTTCTTCTCCATTTAAAAATTAATTTATTCTTTGATTTATATCATTGTGGACTCATGAATTCTAAGATAATTCAGTGAGATATAACCCTTACATTATTTTGATACTCAAATCATTTCATACTTTTAACAAGGCCAATGTCAGGTTCATGTAGTTTAAGTGTTCTAAAAATATGGAATATGGGTATTCACTAATTTGCAAGGGTAGTTTAATTATATACTATCCTTTTCCTATTTAGAGAAGCTTTAATCAAAATTCCTTTTTAGCTTCAGGCCTGGAATGTACAAATATTTTGAATTTTCTAGATGTAAAACCTAGAGTTCTAAAACTTAAATATTTCACCTAAGAATAAGAACACTGCTAAAAACAGAATCCTGGGGATTTAGTTTTAAAACCTATAGTTTTTAAGATCTGTTTTTTATTTTTAAGGGACTGATGTCTTTAATTATGGTTAAAAGGAAAGCACAACCCTCTCATTAGAATGGGTTGGGAATAGAGGTTGTTTTATTTCTAATGTCTTTTTCTTTTTATTACAGGAGGAGAACTATTTATGCAGTTAGAAAGAGAGGGAATATTTATGGAAGACACAGCCTGGTAAGTGAAATTTTTGTGGTTGGATTGAGGTAATGATTTATATAATTAAAAGCAAAGCCCTGTTCCCACTCTGGGCAGCCAAGTGATTCAATAAATTATTCTGGAGCCAGTCAGTCACTCAGGACTTCAAGGGGGAGAAGCAGTTTTGGGACTGGGCAGCTATTGGAGGTCACATCATTCCTTTGCCCCCAGGCCTTGGGTGGACCGCTCTTCACGCCAGTTCCTTACAGAACCATTCTCATTGGGGCTTTCTTTCCTTGAATTGGTAAGCTGTTTGCCTTGGCTATGGGTGAGTGTGGTTTTCCAGTGAAATTTTATGTGTGGAACAATGGAAAGTATCAGAAATCATCTCCTTTGTTTTTAGACTTTCCAGTTCCCAAGGTGCAGCCTTAGGGAGGTGATAAACCTGCACAAATCATCTGTGGATTCATTCGATGGCCAGGATGGGATCTACCCTCCTATTTCTTAAGATGGCATCTGCTTGAAATTAAAAATATACACATCCTTTTGTGAAGTGACAGTATTGGGTAACAGTAAATCAGTTTATCCTACACATTAATTGAATAGAAAACACTTAAAATGTTTTTTCTACCTTAATTACCAAACTGCATTCCATTGTTTAATTTCAGGCCTTTTCTAACACAGAAGCTGCATTTAAGAGCCTTAGGGATGAAGTGCCCTTTTTTGGAGGAGGCTCTCTGAGCCATGTTGGAGGCTGTGTTTGTGGTCGTGCTGGCTGTGAAACTGCCTCAGTCCTCTAGGACACACCCTCTCCATCCTGGAGTAATCTGCAGGATTGCAACCTTGTTATGCAGCCAGTATTGCAGTGCCTTGTGCTTTTCGAATCCAGACAGGGTTGACTCAGCCCTTTATTCTTTTGAGGTAGATAAATTTGAGTGTCACACAGTTTATAGTTGTGGGCTGGCTGGCAAGAGGGAGGGCAGATACTGTGGGCATGAGCTGTATATAAATATGCAGCTGTGTTAAGTGAGGGATGAATGGGCTTCTAAGGGTCAGGTTATAAGGTGTCTTTTGAAACTAAGACTTGACTTTGAGAGTAACAAAGTTCCTGTTTCATATGGGATTTTAAAATTGGGGGTGGGTGGGAGAAATTTGCTTTGATCTGAATGACTGTTGTTCCAATTCCTACACAAACAACAAAACATCAGAGACAGTTTGGCATATTCTGCACTTCTTTGCAATTTTAGCAGTATGTTCTAATGATGAAATAAAACATTTTCTTGTTTCACTAAAATGAATGAAACATAAATGTCTCCATGCCTTTTGGCAGCATCTTATGCCATCTCTTTCCCCCATACCCACCCCCAAAACCACTAATTTGGTCTTTGCTGCATGTCTGTTTCTTTCAAGGAATTTTGCTCCATACATAAACTGCTTTGAGTAGATTAATTTTTTAATTTTATTAAATCACTTTTGTTTCCAGCTTTTACTTGGCAGAAATCTCCATGGCTTTGGGGCATTTACATCAAAAGGGGATCATCTACAGAGACCTGAAGCCGGAGAATATCATGCTTAATCACCAAGGTGGAGATATACCGTAAACAATTCTATAGTAAATAATCATCTTAAAATCCTCCCACACAAGACATGGTCATTTTCAAAGCCCCACATTCATGTGTCTTTTATTATTATTATTTCGAATTTATGGTATTGTGTTACTTTTGAGATTGAAGTATTTAGGGCCTTATAGTTGGTGAGCTTAAGGGAAATTGAGAAAAACTTGCTGCTGAATTCTTTTTTGGTTTAATCTTTACTCTTTGTATCTTACTATTCTTTTGAAGTCCTTACATTAAGTGTGCAAGCCAGAAGCCAGTCCAAACACTAATTTTAGTTTGTCTCTAAATTGCAAAATGAATCTTAACTTTATGAATTGGTTTTCTTCAATGAGACTATATAAAAATAGAAACAATGCTTTTTATGATAAATTTCATTAATACTGCAACAAGTGAAGGGATTAGAGTTTAACCAAAATATTTGATGTTGCCTTGGAAATAAAATGCTTAGTATACATAATTTTATTCTTGTTCTTTGTTTGCAACAAGAAACAAAAGTCAGACACATATTCTCTATAGCTATAGGAATATCAGAGCCAGCTTGATTACAACTGAATGCTGCTACAGACAGTTTTGTGTATTTGATAATAACCTGGGTTGGGTAGACTTGGTAGTTGACTTATACCCAAAAAGAACAACTAGCCAACTATGGTACTGGTGGGGGGGGGCTGGTAACAGCTGCTGATCTTAGGTATTCAAAGTAGGAGGTAGTTAATGGTTTTAAATTCTTAGAGAGAAATGGTTTGTGGACAACTGATGTCAGTATGATTATTTCAAATTGTGTTTTTTTTCCCCTTTTCCTTTTTTTTTCTTAGGAGAAATGCTATACTTAAGAACTTTACTCTCCTTCCAGTTCTGCCCCAACCCCCAATCCTGGATTCTGATCTGAATTCTAAGGCAAAGAATAGAATAGGAAAGTAACTAGTTAACTTCTTTGATTCATAACCTTGAGTGTGTCAGCGTATAGGACACATTTACAGTGACTCAATAGCTCATTGACTTTTCTCTGAAATAAATCTGCAATAGTAGGGTCCCTGGGTTGTGGAACCCCTGATTTAATGACTTCAGAACAACTAAACTTGAACTGAAATGTTCTTTGTGTAAGTTGGTGAATTTTTCATTTTCTGGATCAGAGATGACAATCTCAATTTTTTTTTACAATTTTGTTTTTTTTCCTCAACTTGTAGCATTGGCAAAATAAGCTAACTTTATAGTGACTTTCTGAGACAATTTTAAGAACTGTCAGGTCAAAGTACACTGATAAAAGCTATGTATTTGAAGTACAGTGTCATACCTTTGTTTAAAAGGTGTAGAATATCTTTGGGTCTGGGTACTTAAGCTGGACTTCATCAAGAAGTATTCCCAGGTCTTAGTTTCTCAGGATGATAAAACGTTCTAGTTATAGGTAAAGTTGGAGCCTTAGCTAAACTGTTTTACTTTTTTCTCTGTATTTTCCTATTACTAGATAGATTATATTATTATTTTTTAAAGATTTATTTATGCATACAAGAGCTGGGGTGTGGGAGGGTGAGAGATTTCAACAGAGACAGAGTGGGAGCAGAACAGGTAGACTGACTGAAATACACTGCTGAGGGGTGCAGCAGGAAAGATAGGAGAGGTCTGCTGTGCCACGTGGGTTAGCTCCCTGGCCGGGGATCAAACTCGAGCTATAGTGGCTGCAGATTAACTTCACAGTGCTGAGACTTAACCCCTTGTGCCACCAAGGAGGCCCCCCAGATAGATTACATTATTGGCAAAAAATGGTTCTGACCTGACCTTAAGAGGTTAGTGTCCCATCTTATGGATAGCACCTCTGCTAGTTTTTGGTATCTTCAAAAAATACTTTAAGGCAGAAAAATTTCCCTGGAAAGATAGATTATTGTTTAGTGTATTATGTTCAAGCTCTGCTCATGCTTAAAATTCTCAGAATAACCATACTGTAATCTTTCATTGTAGGTCATGTGAAACTAACAGACTTTGGACTATGCAAAGAATCTATTCATGATGGAACAGTCACACACACATTTTGTGGAACAATAGAATACATGTGAGCTGCATGTTGAAAGAAATATAACTGGTTTGGGGGTAATAGCTAACTTTTCTCTGGTTTAAGTAATTGTGTGCTTAATTTTCTGTAGCATCATTTGGCTATGTATATTGTTTGTAAAATTCTAATTCGGATAATAGGCAAATGGGTGGATTTTTAAGGTGTATTTTTTTTTGTCTTTGTAGGGCCCCTGAAATATTGATGAGAAGCGGGCACAATCGAGCTGTGGATTGGTGGAGTTTGGGAGCATTAATGTATGACATGCTGACTGGAGCAGTAGGTGCACAGTTAAAAGCTGCATGTATTTGTTCTGTGCTGAGTAGTTATTAAATCACTATAGCACCTTTCCTGTGCTTTTTGAAAAGGTTACCAATGGAATTATTTTTGGAAATGTAATGCTAATTATGCTTTATTAGTAATATAGGCCTCTGTACTTTTAAAAACATTTCATTTAAATGATCTATGTCATGATAATCCTGTAAAATTATAAATGGAGAAACTGAAGCTTAAAATTACATGGTCAGCAGCTTTTGTCCCTGCTCACCTGTGACTATGTAGGTGTCTTTCTTTCTCTAATAAACCTGTCCTTTTAAAATGTAATAATAGTAATAAAAAAATTAAATTACATAGTCAACCTATTATCAGGTAGAAAGTTGATGGTGGGAACCCATTTCCATTCAGCACATTGCAGTTACCCACCCCCCCGTCCCACTGCATCTTTGGCTGTCATCCCATTTCATAGCATACATTTCTGATTGCTGCATAAGTGACTAATTCAGGAAATGGATAATTCTGTTATTTAAAATTTGATTTTTATATGCTAATTTTTCTCACTTTTTCCCTTCTCTTAGCCCCCATTCACAGGGGAGAATAGAAAGAAAACAATTGACAAAATACTCAAATGTAAACTCAATTTGCCTCCCTACCTCACACAAGAAGCCAGAGATCTGCTTAAAAAGGTAGGGTTCTTAAAAAGGCATTCAAACCATAAACGTCAAATGGATTCATTTAGATAGAATTTGACATTTATTTTTATTTTTATTTATTTATTTTTAAAGATTTATTTATTTTTGCATACCAGCCGGGGCACAGGCCAGAGGTATGGGGTGGTGAGAGGGCTCACCAGAGACAGAGTGGGGAGCAGAACAGGCAGATCAATTGAAATACACTGCTGAGGGGTGCAGCGGGGGAGTCAGGAGAAGTCTGCTGCGCCATGTTGGAATCTTCCCCCGCCAAGCATTGAACTTGCACAGCAGCCACAGACAGCTCCACAGTGCTGTGCTTAACCCGTTGTGTCACCAGGGTGGCCCTTGACATTTATTTTTAATAAAGAATCATAAATATGAATTAAAAAGGGTATAGTACAAATTTGTCTAAAGATTTTCTTTTTATTCCCAAACAATACTTAGTAGTAATTAATAAATCGTGTTTTCTCAGGGCAAAGTAGATAAAAGCAAATTCTGTAATGAAAAAACCATCAATCTGACTAAGTAAGATTCATCGGTGTTTATTTTTTTCCCTCCTTCCTAAAGCTGCTGAAAAGAAATGCTGCTTCCCGTCTTGGAGCTGGTCCTGGGGATGCTGGAGAAGTTCAAGTAGGGATTGGCATGTTTGGTGATTTGAAGGGATATAATGCAGTTTTATGTATTTATGAAAGTTGTATTTAACTGGTAATATGTATAGCTTATTTTATGATTACTAACTTCAGACAGGCAGTTAATGTGTCAATCCTATAAAGTCTTTTTTACTTCTCTTTTTTTCTAGGCTCATCCATTTTTCAGACATATTAACTGGGAAGAACTGCTGGCTCGAAAGGTGGAGCCCCCCTTTAAGCCTCTGTTGGTGTGTATACATCAAAGCATATACAATTCAGTCAGAATTATTAATTAAAAAACTGATCTCTTGTCTGAATTGTTACTCTGTACAAAATATTTTAGGAACTAGTACCAGCAGTAATTCGTGACTGTATTAACTATTTTTAAGTTGGTTACCTATGACAACTAAATAGTTGAAGTAGTTGGGACTTCGGGATTGGCTTTTTTGCTTTGTTTTGCTTAGCTTAAAATTTAGCCTTATTTTATTTTTTTAAATATTTATTTATGCATACAAAAACTGGGCTATAGGCCAGAGGTGTGGGGTGGAGAGAGGATTCACCAGAGACAGAGTGGGGAGCAGAACAGGCGAATCTACTGAAGTACACTGCTGAGGGGAGCAGCAGGCGAGGCAGGAGAGGTCTGCTGCCCCATGTGGGAAGCTCCTTGGCTGGGGATCGAACTCATACTGCAGTGGCTGCAGATAGCTTTATAGTGCTGAGACTTAACCCGTTGTGCCACCAGGGAGGCCCACAATTTAACCTTATTTTAAATTTGAGTTCTCTGAGAATTTTTTACTTCAAAACATAGAGTACATGTGTATTAGTTTGCTAGGGTTGCTGTACTAAAATACCACAAAGTAGGTGGCTTAAACAACAGAAACTTAATTGTTTGACAGTTCTGGAGGCTAAAAGTCTGAGACAAGGTATTGTCAGGGTTGATTCCTTTAGAAGGCTGTGAGAGAGACCATGGCAATATTTGGCATTTTTTGGTTTATAGACATAGCAGCTGATCTCTGCTTTTCATGTTTATATAACATTCTCTTCTGTGCAGATTTGTGTCCAAATTTTCCCTTTCTTTAGGGGTATCAGTCATAATGGATTAGGATCCCTCCTTACTCTACTGTGATCTTACCTTGATTAACATCTGCAGTGATTCTCATTGCAAATTAGGTTACATTCTGAAGTACTGGAGGTTAAAACCTCAACATATCACTAGGGGCGATGGGGAGACAATTCAAACCATAATGATATGTTTGAGTAAACTGGTTAGTGTGTTAGTTCTTGTCTTTCTCCCACCTCAGAATTTGAGAAAATATTCAGGGTTTTTTTTTTCTCTTTCTCTCAGGGGGATTAAGGTGGAGGAGGGGGAAATGAATAATGGTGGTGATTATTTGGTCTTAGAGAACAAGGTGACTTGCTTTAAAATTTCAAATGTTACTGTAAGCAAGATAATTAACTCTCATGTACCACTGCCCAACTTCAGTAACTATCAGCTCATTTCATTTAAATAATAAACATTAACCACCACGTTACCACAACTAAATAGCTGCCAGTTTCTCCAGTTGTTTTTTTTTTTACTGTTGGTTTGTTTTAATAAGGATTCAGTCAAGGTTTGTACAGTTCAGTTACTGAATATTGTAGGTTTCTTTCCATTTTTAGATATTCCCTCTCAGTTTCTTCCCTGAGGACTTACGGAAGACAGTGGACCATTTGTCCTGTAAGGGTCCTCACAATTTGGTGACTTTTAGCCCCATGGTATTGTCAGTTTTGTTCATTTATTGCTTGTATACATAGAAACTGGCAGATTTAGATGCTGAATCTGATTCAGATTAAATTTGGGATGTTGTATATTGTAATTGGGAGGCTTATTGTGGTTGTATTTCTTTTCTTGACACTGGTGGTCATTGATCATTGCTTACATCAGTGGTTTTCAGTGAAGGTTGATTTGGCAATGTCTGGAGACAAGTTGCTGCAATTTAGAGGGAGGTGCTACTGGCACTTAACGGTGTAGAGGTCAGCGGTGCTGCTAAACAGCTTATAATATTGAGGACTGCCTCCTACAACCAGAATTATGAGGCTTAATATGTCAGTAGTGCTGAGATTGAGAAACTCGCCTCGTCCAGGATTTCACTAGGGGATTGCACAATTGTGTTTTTCTAATATAGTTAATGTTTATTAGCCGGAATTCTTCAATTGAAAGAAACTTTTCTGTCAGTTATTTGCTTACAAGAGATATAATTAGACAGGAAAAGCAGGACAGATAGTTCTTTCATATTTTTCAAAATAAAGGATTATTTTCATAGCACCTTCCAAAATTGACCAGTAAATTTTGATTTTTTTTTTTAAGGATTTATTTGTTTATGCATACAAGAGCTGGGGTATAGGCCAGAGGTGGTGGTGTGAGGGTGAGAAGATTCACCAGAGACAGTGGGGAGCAGAACAGTCGGTCTACTGAAATACACTGCTGAGGGGAGCTGTGGGTGAGACAGGGGAGGTCTGCTGTGCCTTATGGGTTAGTTCCCTGGCCAGGGATTGAATTTGTGCTGCAGTGGCTACTGATAGCTTCATAGTGCTGAGACTTAACCCCTTGTACCACCAGGGAGGCCCAAATTTTTATTTTTTTAAGTGTAATTCATGTAATAATTTATGCCTTTTAAACTTTTGTTTCAATCCATTGTAGTTATTTTTATTGATGTTCAGTTACCTTCCATCTTTGGACACTGGGTGCATTTTCATGTTTGTTTCTGAAATCTTTTGACATGACCATGTATGTAGTCTGATGTACTGGAAAGAAGGAATTAAAGTAACAAATTTGGTAGTTAGATTTAGGTTACAATATTCTTTCATAAGAAAATAAACTCATGCAGAAGAGAATATTATTTTTATTCCTTGAGAAATCTAAAGGAATAACATGAGCTAGGGGAAGGAGTTCTAATTAGATACTGTACAAATGTGTTTTGAGTTTGAACTGTGCTTCAAGTTCGAGTTTTTCAAGTTCATTACAAACCTGCAACAGTCAACTGATAAATTACTTCTAAAAAAGGATTTAGCCAGTAGACTAGGCACGTGAAAGCTTTGTGAGCAGGAAAGATTGATAGTCAAATTTTTAATAGGAATGCTAACTGTGTATTAAGATATCTTGGTACATGTTTAAAATTTGAGGATGAGGGCCTCCCTGGTGGTGCAACGGGTTAAGCGCAGCACTATGAAGTTATCCAGAGCCACTGCAGCATGAATTCGATACCCGGCAAGGGAGATTCCCACATGGCGCAGCACACCTCTCCTGCCTTGCCCATTGCTCCCCTCAGCAGTGTACTTCAGTTCGATCTGCCTGTTCTGCTCCCCACTCTGTCGCTGGTGAATCCGCTCACCACCCCACACCTCTGACCTACACCCCAGCTTGTATGCATAAATCAATAAATCTTTAAATAAAAATTTGAGGATGAAATTTGACCTTAGATACTAAATAAATACTACTTATTCTTAGTTTGTGCCTGCTAAAACTAGTCTGTGAAAAGAGCTCTATTTAGAGCCATGTCTTTTGATATAATACATTTGACTGATACGTCGGTCCTCATTTTCTGATCATTTTATGTTTTAAAGCAATCTGAAGAGGATGTGAGTCAGTTTGATTCAAAGTTTACACGTCAGACACCTGTTGACAGTCCAGATGACTCAACTCTCAGTGAAAGTGCCAACCAGGTCTTTCTGGTAAGCGAACGAATTTCCATGTATCCATGAGAAATAAAGTATGAGGGTGGCCCTTCCAATAAGAATATTTACTTTGCTTGCTTTGCAGTCATGTAACTAACCTGAGGTTTTTGTTTGTTTGTTTGTTTGATTTAAAGCCTTCCCCTTATAACTTACAGATACCTAGAAATTGCTCTTGTAATTATGGATCTTCAAAATGTTGATCCTTACTCATTAATATCCAATCTATCCAGTCATTGGTGTAAAAACAGAAAGATCACATAAAGCAAGTAAAGAATTCCATTTTTATTGGCTTAATAATGAAAAACTGTTTTGGAAGTTGTCATTTTATTGCTTATCTGCATGTGACTTGAAACACTAGAATTTTCTTTGGATTTATCTTGGTACTTAGTACGTTAATGTGGCACATACATTTTCCTGTTTGTTCTACTCTTATCAGTAAAGTGGAATTTTGTTTGCTGGCAAGTGGGGCTTAATAGAGTTCAGCTTTCATGAGGTCTCTGCCTCAAGAAATAGCTAGAACGAAGTTCACAGGTGCAAAATGAGATCAAGGAGTTGGGAGACTACACAAATTGGAGGTTTTAGGTGTGAGTTGTGTTGGTGTTCTGAAGACTGAACAATCAAATCATTGTTAATTTTCTTGATGTATATGACAAAATGCTACTCTGGCCCACTGTTACTCTTTTTCAGGGTTTTACATATGTGGCTCCATCTGTACTTGAAAGCGTGAAAGAAAAGTTTTCCTTTGAACCAAAAATTCGATCACCTCGAAGATTTATTGGCAGCCCACGAACACCTGTCAGGTATTTTAGACTTTGTTATTATTATTTTTTTTTAAGATTTATTTATGTATACAAGCTGCAGTGTATGCCAGAGGTGTGGGGTGGTGAGAGGATTCACCAGCAACAGAGTGGGGAACAGAACAGGCAGATCGAACTGAAGTACACTGCTGAGGGGAGCAATGGGCAAGGCAGGAGAGTTCTGCTGCACCATGTGGGAATCTCCCTGGCGGGGTAGCGAACTCATGCTGCAGTGGCTTTGGATAGCTTCATAGTGCTGCACTTAACCCATTGTGCTACCAGGGAGTCCCTGTCTTTTTTTTTTTTTTTTTAAATGTAGAAGAGCATTGCTTAAGAAATTTATTTCCAAGTTACTTGATTGGCATAAACACATCATCTATGCTTTGTTATATTACAGGTGACTAGTCTGCGAGTAATCTGTGATGTTGTAGGTTTGCCTTATTTTTGAAAATAAGCTGCTTTCCTCTTCATTTATTTCAACATTTATTGCATGCATTTATTGCTGTGCTGTATGCTAGGGACTCATGATTAACACAGGGATTGTCTTTCTCCTGATGATGTCTTAATTTAGTGGGAATCACAATAAACAAAGAAGAAAAACAAAAAATAAGTAATTACAAGTATTTCCTAGTGGTACATGAAAAAGAATTACGAGTGTTGGTAGAGAATAAAGAATAACAAGAGGGCTCCTATTCATGGTGGTCAGAAAAGGTCCTCTGTTGAAGTAACATGTAAGAATGAAAAGAAAGAGCTATCCATATCAAAAATAGAAGTAAAAGGGTATTACATGTAGAAGAGCAGCCTGTGGAAAAGTCCTGGGGAGGAAAATACTGTGGCCTTTTCTTGGAAACGAATAAGAGGTCAACATTCCTGGAATGTGGTGAGTGAGGAAGAGAATGGCAAAGGTTTGGAGAATTATTTTATTTTAAATACAATGGGAAGTTGTTTTAAGGGTGAAAGTAAATAATTTTAAAAATTGAGGGTTTTATGGGGACAAGTACAGAGGTAAAGAGATCAGTTAGGAAACTCCAGCAGTTAATCTAGGGGAGAGATGTTTTATCTTTTGCTTTTGTCCTAATTCTACACCAAATTAAAATTAAATGAAGATAAATGTCCTATTATCCCACTCCCTTCAAGGAAAGGGAAACATTTCTTGTTGAGATAATCCTTAAGGCAAATGAATGATAGCTCTTCTTGTTTTAAAGCCCAGTCAAATTTTCTCCTGGGGATTTCTGGGGAAGAGGTGCTTCAGCCAGCACGGCCAATCCTCAGACGCCTGTGGAATACCCAATGGAAACAAGTGGAATAGAGCAGATGGATGTGACAATGAGTGGGGAAGCTTCAGCACCACTTCCAATACGACAGCCGAACTCTGGGCCATACAAAAAACAAGCTTTTCCCATGATTTCCAAACGACCAGAGCACCTTCGAATGAATCTATGACAGAGCAATGCTTTTAATGAATTTAAGGCAGAAAAAGGAGGGGAGGGGATACATGAGCTTCCTGCGAGGTGAAATAAGAAGACTCAAAATGACAGTCTTGAAGAGTCAGTTTCATTACATAGAACACTTTGGAGAGAGGAAAAATAAAACATGGATTTTAAAAAATCAATCAATGGTGCAAAAAAAAAAACTAAGCAAAATAGTATTGCGGAACTCTTAGGCACATCAGTTAATTGATTCTTAGCGACATCTTCTCAACCTTATCAAGGATTTTCTTGTTGATGGCTCAAAACTGACAGTATTAAGGATAGGATGTTGCTTCTGAATCAATGTTGAGTTTTGATTGTGTCGAAGAAGGGTTATCCTTTCATTAGGCAAAGTATGAAATTGCCTGTAATACTTGCAACTAAGGACAAATTAGCATGCAAGCTTGGTCAAACTTTTTCCAGCAACATGGAATCAAAGACAAAAGAAACTTATCAATTGATGTTTTACGTGCAAACAACCTGAATCTTTTTTTTATATAAATATATATTTTTCAAATAGATTTTTGATTCAGCTCATTATGGAAAACATCCCAAACTTTAAAATGCGAAATTATTGGTTGGTATGAAGAAAGCCAGACAACTTCTGTTTCTTCTCTTGGTGAAATAATAAAAATGCAAATGAATCATTGTTAACCACAGCTGTGGCTCGTTTGAGGGGTTGGGGTGGATCTGGGGTTTATTTTCAGTAACCCAGCTGCAATACCTGTCTGTAATACTAGGGGAAAAAAAAGAATCTATTTAATCATTTCTACTTGCAGTACTGTTATGTGCTAAGCTTAATTGGAAGCCTTGGAAATAGGCATAAGTTGTATGTCCTTCATTTCATCCTGTTCTGGGCCTGCATTGCACTGGAAAAATATTGCCACCTGTTCTTATACCAGTATTTGGTTCAAGACGCCAACCAAATGTGTTCAGCCCATGGCTGAAGAAGGACGGAAGAGAGTCAGGATAAAATGCATATTGAGGGCGGCAAAATAAGGGACATGGGAAGATCCAGGGGAAGAGGGTGTTGCCATGGTCCACTCTCTGTGTCTAATCTCTTTACAGCAAATTGGTAAGGTTTTAAGTTTTGCTTCTTTTTACTGTTCTTGCTGTCTACCTTCCTTACATTTTTCCTCAACAGTTTTCAAAGGAAAAAAGGTATAATTTGTTTTCTCCTATACCGGGGCTACATTTTTTGATTGTAAAAATATTTGATGGCCTTTTGATGAATGTCTTCCACAGTAAATAACGAAAACTTAGTGGCTTAATTTAGGAAATATGTTAACAAGACACTATGTTTTTGAAATTGTAACAAAATTACATAAGTGATTTATAGGTACAAAGAATAAAAAAGGTAATTTTACCTTTCTTAAATACTTCCTGCCTTAAAGAGAGCATTTCCATGACTTTAGCTGGTGAAAGGGTTTACTATCTGCAGAGCTTTATAAAAAAATTACTTCAGTGCATACTGGTAAAATAGATGATCATGCAGTTGCAGTTGAGTCTTACCACCTCTTTTGTTTGTCTTTTATAATGTCTTCAGTCTGAGTATGCAAAGTCAATTTGTAGTATTTTGCAACCCTATGATTTTTTAAAATAGATGCTGCTTGCTGTATTTTCCAAACTTTTTTGAGCCATAGGATCCAAGCCATAAAATTCTTTATGCATGTTTAATTCAGTCAGAAAAGAGCAAAGCTTTTCTTATTTAAATGGCAATTCAAGTGAGATGAGTTGAAATCCTATGACATTAAGCAAAAATAGAACCACAAAAAAGTAATTGGGACTATAGCTTTTGAATTGTGGCAATAAGTGAAAGAATTGGTAACAGTTCATCTCTGGACAGAGAGCCCCCCCTTTTTTTTCTGGAAAATCATTCCTTGTAGAATTCCTTCTCTATTGCAGCAGCTTATTGAGAATTCTGTGATTATAGATAGTAAATTAGAAGCTACAATAATAAGGGCAGAAAATGTACTTAAAGTGCAAAACTTTGTTTTATATAAGTTTATGTCGTCTGATAAAACAGAACCCAAAAAACTATGGTGATATGTATAGACTTTATTTCAGGCTGTAAATGACTTGTACTCCTGATACTTGTTTTCAAATATGTTTATTAACTGTAGTGTTAACTGTCTGACCAAATTCCAGCTAAATTTTTACACCAAAATATTTCTCCTCAGTCCTAGTAACATTTGCACTGTGATCGGCTGGCTATAACCACCCCATAGTTAAACCATTTTCATAATCAGCACTGCCAGCAATAGTGGCCAACACTGCAACTTTCCTGCATAAAAAGCATTAATTGCACACCTACCATCCACACAAATAGTTTTTCAAACTTAACAGTAAGTGAAATTAATTTACTATGCTGTGGCAAGTTTGAGAAATTATGTTTCATAAATGGATATCCCTACTACTATGACTGTGAAAACACGTCAAGTGCCACATTAGTGTCACAGACAGAAAGCACACACCTATGCAATATGGCTTATCCTATATTTATTTGTAAAAATCCAACTATAGTTTAAAATATACGATGTCAATATTAGTAGTCTTGAGTTTCTAAAAGGGTTCTTTATTGATTATTCCAGGTAAGTGTATAAAAGAGATTGCTTTTCTTTTTTCCATCACTTCTTTTCTTTAAAATCAAGCTATTACAGGATATTTTTTTATTTTATACATGCTGTTTTTTAATTAAAGTATAATCACTGAGAACTAAAGTTTACTAATTTTGATTTTATAAGGTTCGTAGCATTACAGAATAAACTGGGATTTATAAACCAGCTGTGATTAACAATGTAAAGTATCAATTATTGAACTTGAACCAGATTTTTAGGAAAATTATGTTCTTTTTCCCCTTTATGCTCTTAAATAATTTGAGTCTTCAAGAAGGGTTTTTTTCCATACTATTTTTGAAATAGAAGATAATTTGTGGGGGAAGAATGCATGTGTGGTACTCCATAAATTCAACATTCTTTACTATAGGTAATAAATTATTATAAACAAGATGCATCCTCAATAGTATTATTATACTGAGCCTTGGATTTTATATTTATTATAGGACCTGACTATTTTGGTTACTCAGACATACGGTTCCTAGCTTACAAGGGCTAGATCTCAGACTATTCTCATGAGAAATGTTGAATTTATGAAGAATGGATTTTGAAGCTTTGGAAATGGTTAATTTCTCAAATAAAAACATCAATTTCCAAACCACTATCTTTTTTCATTGGAGTAGACGCTAGCAAGCTGAACAAAACAGTCATAAAAGTATTTGTCACACATGACTTGTGGTCTCTTGCTGATAAAAAAATTTTCTTGTGTGATTCTTAATTTACTACTACAGCACAGTATTATCTCAGTGGATTATTTGAAGTGATATCTGAAAGATGGGTTCATCTGTGTTTGTGTTTGCTCTTTAAACTATTATTTTTCTCCTTTTCCAAGTTGGCTTTGCATTTGTCAGAGTAAAATTCTTCAGCTGCCTTATTAGGAGTGCTATGAGGGTAACAACTTTTTCTGCTTTTCATCTGTATTTAGTTTACTGTATTATTTGATTTTGGATTGAATGAATGTAAATAGAAATTAAATGCAAATCTGAATGAACATAAAATAGAAGTCATTTTTTTTTATTATCCTAAGATAGGAAGAAATAACTTAGTATAAATATTAGGTACACAAATGGTTTCAATAGTTTTCCTTAACATGCCAGATGTGTTCAGATTCTCATATTTGATAAACTGTGCTGAGAAATTTTATCTACTTAAATATGTAACAAGTTTTAGCATTGATTTCATAGATTAGATGCTATATGTCTGACTTCCAAGTTGTCAAATAGAATTGAAGTGGTACATTCAAGAAATACTAGGAAAACTTTGTGCTAACAGTCAAATTAAGTCAGCCGCACTTGTCAACTACAGTTGATTTGATGTGTATACACAAAATAATGTAGTATACAAATCTAAATATATTTAATGTAAGATGTGTTTTGTGTAAACCACTTCTTCTTATGAGGTAATTCTGTCACACTTTCCAAGATGAATTCTCTATAACAGTCTTAAACTGACATCTTTTCGTAAAATGTAATAGCTCTTAATGCTGGTAAGACAGTATTTCAGAGAGAGTGTGCTCTGAATTCAAATAATGGGTTTTATAGACCCTATTTCCCTTTTTGGACGTGAAGGAATGGAAGTAGAGAAATGCTTTCAGCTCATGAATATGATTTAGTGGATGGCACAGCTCTCCGATTAGATTTCCCTCCTTTTGAATTCATAGTGTGAACTGCATTTTTGTTCCTTAAGAAAACAAAAACAATGGTGATGCATAGAAATCAGTGGTATTATGATATGGTGTATACAGATGTTGAATTATAATGCTGTAGAACCTTTAATATTATAAACCAATGTCATCTTAAAGTCCAAACAAAAAACCCATTGTTTCTATCATGGGTCTCCTTTGTATTAAGTCATATTAAGAATGAAAGCTATCCATATAGCCATAGGGTAAGTAGGTATGGTATAGAGGTACTGCAATAGGGCTGATGTAACCTAAGTAGTAAGATGCTATTCTCATTTTCATGTTTTTAATAAGTCATGTCTATTTTTCACACCCCAATTCTAATCCCAAATTGCTTTTCTTAGCTATTCCCTTGCTACATACCCATACCTAAATAACAGCTGTTAGGTTCACCACAAAGGAAGGAAGGTGATTTAGGGCCAAGGACATTGTTTCAGTGTCTGCAGTGGTTTGCAAACTAGACACTTAATGATATAATCATTGAATCAATAGGTACTTATATAACTTGGCAGTTTTTACCTGGAGGAAAAAGTTAACAAGTTTTTTACTGTTCTTGTCAGTTTGGGTGGTCACATATGCATGAAAGTGACTTAACCTGTAGCTGGTTAGTTACTATCCTTATTAATCCATGTGCTGCTTTAGCCTTTGTTTTAACACTGCAGATTTGTTTTTCTACCTCTACCTCCTAATTTTTCCTTTCCACTATCTTTTTCTTGTGTACAAACTGATAGATGGTAATAGGGAAAAAGAGAGGCTTTATGCTCTGCCCTTCAGACTTTTGTTGTAGATCATGCATGTGTCCTGAGCTCCCAACAGCCCCCCCCCGCCCTTAAAGGTTTCAAGGGGAGGGAGAATGTGCCTCATTCCTTATCCACCACCTTCTACACAAATACAGAGGAAAAACAAACCACATTATCCAAAGCTCTTGGATGCCTGAGTGTAACTTTTAATTTTCCCAAGCAATGGTGATTCAATCATAAGATTCAAAAACTGCTCTAGAGAAGACTAGTTATAAGAGAATTCTAAGAGTTTAGGAGTTTGTCACACTATTCAAATCATCAGTGAAGCCAGCTGTTTGTAATCCATGTGAATTATTTTAATAGTTACTTCAAGATAGTCCATGGCACTTTACAAAAAGCAAGATTATGACCATTAAAGCTGATGGCAAGATTTGTAATGCATGAGGTTCACAAACAAAATGAATTTATATAATAATCTATTCGTACTGATTGCTAACCATACTACAGAGAATAATACAATATTAAAATATATCCTCAGCAAATTAATCTCTACTTAGAAAATCTGATTTTTACAGGTAAAATAGAGCATTTGGAACTTCAAAAATACAAATTTTATGAAAATTTTAAGAATTTTTAGAATGGGAATTATAAAAGTCGATGCTAAAGGAAATTCTTTCAGATAATATGTATCTTAAAATATGAAAAATACTCTTTTATTCTGAAAACAATGTCAGGAAAGAATACCTGAGTTCCTCTAAGCCCAGTGGGTCTAGTTATTAGCCAATTGCCGTTTTGGTAACATTAGAAAGAAAACACATTTGCAACTTAACACTGTAATCACCTGTCAAATAATTAGGGTAGAACAAATGGTGCATTAGGTTGAACATTACATATTTTTTAAAATACAAGATTCTTTAAGCTTTTGATAAAGTGGACTATACACTTAAGTCTTAAAATATCCTAATACAGTTGAGAAATCTCTTCCTTCTGTCTCTGAAAGTCCACTCTAATGTCTTTATCAATAGTAACTAAGCAAATGAAATAAGTGTGGCCTTAACAGTTTAAACAACTTAATATATTTGAAGATGTGATGAAGTGGCCCCATCTTTCCATTCATTTATGTGGTCTGAAATCACAGTTCTGCACAGCGGACATGTTTTCTCTCTGTTAAACCATATGGTAATGCACTCTTCACAAAATATATGCTGTAAGGTAATTAAGAACTAGATTTTATACTTGATAAAGTTTACAAATGAGAAAATAGCAAGTTTGACATTTAAGAGCACAGAGTGGTGTTAGAGATAAAGCACTACTGTTCTTTCCACTGAACTGTCTAACCACTTTTACCGCTCACGTATTAGTACGTTTTTTTGTCACCAGTATCAGGTGGCTAACACGTATTAATACGTGTTCATCTAGTCTCTGGTTTTTCACGCCATGGTGGATTTATTTGGAACTATTAGGAGCTATTTCTTTGATCGTACTCAGTCTAGAAGCTTTACACATTGTTTTGGTGAAAGTGTAAGGTGTTTTATGAGAGATATTACAATTTTTTTAATATTCAGTAGTTCAGGAGTTGTGTGTGTGTTATTGAATGCTTATACTATTCATGCAGAGGCACAGAAAATGGCCGGCCCCAAGGGCTGGTAAATTTGAAGGGTACCGGCACACATAGTGTTAATAAAATCAGCCATCTAGGTGATGACATTAAGATTAAATATATTGGCTTAATAGTTTAGTCTTTGAGAGTAATTACTATGAAGTATAGAGGGATGGGTCTGACACAATTCAATAGCAAATACTGGTAGTGTTTCTAAGACTAATATCCGATTATTAAAGAAAGCCTGTTTTCCAGTCACACTGATATTCAATCTGCCATATTTTTCTCCTTCATACACAGCTTTGCATAAGAATCATTAGAACACAAGGAATAAGATACAGCTTGTCCACAACTCCTAATCACAAGTAAGGAATTACTATCTAGTATGTGCCCTGAATGCTACTTTCTGCTAGACATTGTAGGTCTTTTCCCTTATAACTAATATAAAAAGCATCTTTTGTGAAGTAACAGAGAAGTAGTTACTGTATTTAGGTTTCTTAAAAACATAATTACCTGACAGATGAGAAGAATTGGTTTTTGAAATTCAGCTTGACATATTGAACAAATATCATCCACATCTGAACACTGTCTCTTGCTGGCAGTTACTCCATAACTCTAAGAAAGGAATAAATTTTGTTTATATAAAAATTTCTTTTGTGTTCCTAAGTCATAGATGATGCTGTATTTCTTAATTATCTTTGAAAGTAGGTGTTTGAAAACTTTCCTGAAGGATACAAACATTTCAAAGCTAAACTACATACGCAAAATCACACCTTGATGGAATGCACAAAAGTGACATCATTAAATGCATAATAGAATCCAGAAGATTGTTAGGTTGACTGGACTTCCAAATGGTAGTGCTTCAAACTCAACCAATTTTCAGGTGGTTAAGAGACTAACAATCTGAATTACTATAAGATTTATATTCTTGTATTGCCAGACTGAGCCCACTGATTGATTACTTATGGCAGTGGTTAACAGAAGTCAATTCAGAGGTTGGCTGGCTGAATGTAACTCATGTGGAAAGACTACTTTTAAAGTAGATTCTGTGTTTCACACCAGACATCAAGTCAATAGATCCAGATATACTGGGATGTAACCCAGGAATCTTAATTTTTGGAAGCTTAATTTTTGGAAGCAGCTTCCAAACAATCTTCTAGATTCTGTTATGCACTTAATGATGTCACCTTCATGCATTCTATCAAGGTGTGGTTTGCATATGTAGTTTAGCTTTGAAATCTGTCACATGGATAGTGTACTGTCAAAATTGAACAATAATGCGATTCTTTGAATTTCCTTTTTTCTAAGTTCCTAAAAGTTTTATGATTTAAGATTTAACAACTTCCTCACTGATTCAGCAGAATTTAGTCACTAGGTGTGACAAAATGGTACAAATGCAATCAGTTTTTAGTAGACACAATGGGGAAAATGTGGCTGAAGAGAACACCAAAGTTCAGTTTCGTTCACAGAACAAAATGTGACTTGACTCAACAATCTGAAGTTATGATCTAAAATTTCTTGTACTACAAAGGTTAACAAAATGAAACTCTGATTCAGAGGATAAAAATATTAAAAAGGAAGATTTTTCAAGACTGATGTTAAAGATTTCAAAACCAGATCAGGATACTGATGATCTTGGTGCCAACTTCACTTCAGTAGAATGTCACTTAACTAAATACACTGCAGATATTTATGCTGATAAGCTTTTAGAATAGCACTTTTGTCAGACACTGTAAACTCCCTTCAGGTGAACACTTACCTTGATGGTGAGTGCAATTTTCCTGGCAAAGTTAAGGAAATGTATATACAGGTCCAGAGCACTTACATATTCCTGAGAGATACCAGGAATAACTCAGTGTTGATGACTGATAGATATTCCCTGCCTCACAGAGAAGAGTATTTCAGCATAAGCCTTACTAAATCAATTACAGAAAAATGGCTAATATAGAAATGCCAGCTGAATAAACATGGCCAGAGCTGAACTCTTAATTTTATTGTAGCTTGTCTAAAAGAAGTCTAAATGGGATGTAGCAAAACTTGTTACTATCTTAAGGAGTATCCTGGCCAGTTTGGTCTACTTTGCAGAGATGATCCTTTATTTTTCAACATACATTACTATTGACATTTTTATAAATCGGATCCTGAGCTCTCCCAAGTCCATTTAAGGACTTAAGAGACTGCAAAATTGAGGATTATATTCTGAAATATGATGATGACACCTCAGTACTGAGAACGTTTGAGGCTACTATTAGCAAATGAACCTATGCTACCCTTTATCTGCAATTTGTTACATCAGTTGAATCATAATAATCAAGTTTATAGCTGAATTTGGAATCTCAACTTATTAAATTCCTCATTAAATGCTGTATTTGTACAGAAGAATTGAGAACTGGTGGGGAAATTTCCTTCAGTAAGAAATTTCAGTGGATACGATATTAGGCAATGAGTTTTTCAAATACATAATTACAGAGGAAACACTTTCATTGACAATAAGGAATTAATGGAAATACACAAAGTTACCATTTGTGAATTAAAAGAGGAAGAGAAAGAAAAGTGCAGACTATTAAGGGACTGTATAAACTCTTAAAATTGTCAAGTGATTTGAAAGGGCAAGAGCTCATTCAAATACGCAAGAACTAGAACAACTATCCGTTGTCAATGTGCACGTCAGGAAACTGATCACAGAAATGAAACTCCTAAACCATAACTCTGGTGCTAAAGTATAAGAAAAGTTAAAAAAATTATTAAATCCACACTTAAAAAGTCACTAAACTAGAAAAAGTATTTAAATGAAGAAAGGTAAGAGTGTTTTTCTTAATGGATTAAAAGGTACTTACTGGTCGAGTAAAAAATATTCGCAAAACTCGTCCAAAAGTTCTCAGATGTCCAGTGAGGTCAAAAAGCTGAGAGAGAAAATGAGAGATAATTTATTAATTCAAAAAGTCCTATTTGCTAGACCTAGAAACCAATGATAAAAACCCCATAATATCAAATACTGATGCTAACTTACTTGCATATCACGAATAATTTCATTCTAAATATATTTAAACTTCAATTACAGAATATTCTACTCAATTTACAGATTTCAGCCAATTCATAACCATGCTGAAATGCATTTGAATATCTACAGTTAAAATTTGGTCAAGACAAATATAAACATGTAACTGTCAAAGGTGAAGCAATTTTACCTGCTCACATTTTTTTAACATTTAGGTTTTAAAGTTTTACAAAGTGGTAAAAGTTGAGAGAAGCTATGACTAGAACAAGATACTCCACTAGTTTGAGTATTATGTATATGATAAATGTTACTGCTGTGGATGGGTATGTTCTATTCTACTTGTTTCCCACAGATATTAATGCTATTTGGAGGTCCTCTTCCCATCAAGTAAAAACTGATAATTGCTTGATATTTCCTTTTCTAAGTAGCTACAGAACCTGCCATTACTTCAAACTAGTGATATGAAGATAAATTATAAATTAGCTAAAGGGAAAAAGCAGCAGTAATATGTAAATTCTGTGTTCATGCTTATATGAATCATCATGCAATGACAAAATTTATAAATATTTATAATTACTTACTTTTAGTATGAGGTAGAGGAAAGCCAGCAATATCCCAAGACTCTCTGTAGTTACATTACCAAACTCCCCATAGCTTATAAGGTAACGAAACCAAACTGGTATGGGAACAAAAGTTCGGTAATACTGACATAATTCTTCCAAAAGCATGTACCAGTAACCCTGAAAAGAGGAAGAAAAAAAGTAGAGCAACCTAGGCTACTTACATACATAGCAGAAATAGTTTATATTGGACTGAGATCATGAGTATGTGGCACAATAATACAAATGATAACAGTCATGACTGAAAACATATTATGATCACTGGGAAGTCTGTTTTCAAACAATTTCTAAAGAATGACAGTGAAGATGTTAGTGTGTACTGTAAGCAGATTAAAAAGTTTATATTAAGGTTTTTATTGAATCTAGGATGCCACTGAATAACTACATAAAGTTATCAATCATCAACTGATAATGCCCTAGAGGAGAACAAAATTTCCATATGTGACACTGGGATTGATTTTTAGATTATTATGAGGCAAATATAATTCTGAATTTTATTGCGATAGGTTAATATTTAGAGTCAAGTCCTTGAGTAAATGATTGTCAGTCTGAGGTAGTAATTATGTTTTTAGAAAATTGAAAAATTACAAAAGGAGTTATTTAAATCAAGACTAAACAGCATTAATCTGACTTGCTAACATTGTTCTAACAAATCAGAAGTTAGTTTCTTACCTTAGATTTAAAAGGCATGATAAAAGAAGGCACCAATAAAATAAGGCATTTTAAGCCCATGAAGAGGAATTTCAGAATGAAGTCTGTAATTCCAATAATCCAAAGTACTTCCCAGAAGCTCAAATGTTCCAAAGTAGGATTTAAGAAAATTAAGCTACCAAGAGAAAAACATCAAAATTTACCAGAGCAACATACTGTGTATTGCTAGCATATTTTTTAATTGCACGAAATATTTAAGTTGATATGTAAAAAATGTTTGGCAATATGTTAAGAGTTCATGTAAACAGAATATCTATTTGCTTACTTTAGAGAGGTCTTTAAATGTTTAAATTGCAAATTGTTCCTCCAAAGGAAAAACATAATTTTTCCTAGCTTGTCATGTTGATCTCTTTCTGGCCTATAAACTGAAAATTTCACCACTACTAGACATCTGCCATTCTCTCCTTAACTGTTCATAGTTCCAACCCTCCTTTTCACTGAATTTCTTTTGTCAAGATCACCAACTCTCTTGGTTTTGCTAAATTCAAGTTATTTCCTTTTCCATCTCCCTCCCGAATTATTTTTTTCTTAGGTTTCTGATACCATACTGTCCTAATTTGTTTCATAGGTGACTGATGGATCCTTCTTAGTCTCCTTTTGTTCTGATTGTGGACATGTCTGACCTTTGATCCTTTTCGGTCTATTTCCTTTCTCTGGTCAGGCTTATCGAGTCCCATCGTAGTTAAATAGCAACCATATTTGTTAACTCAGAATGTATAGCCCTAACCTCTATTCTGAGCTCATGACATATATCTATAATCACTTTTTTAACAGTTCTCTATCAGTTCTCAAACTTAACATGTTCAAAACAAAATTACTGATTTTCCTCTGAAAACTAGTTCCTTTCTTTCCCAGTCCAGTAAATGGCACCACTCTTTATTCAGCTGCTTAGACTAAAACCCAGGTGTCATCCTTGATTCTTACTCCCTACCTGCCCACCCATTCCAATCCAAGAGATGCTGGCTCCACCTACAGACTGTAGCCCAGAATTGTCTATATCACTCCAACTCCACTGAAACCAGGACTTCTAATTATCTGATTAAAGGCAAGAAATTCAGAATACTTCCATCTGACATGGAAACTATCCTTTAGAAAGTCTGGAAGCAAGCAAGCAAAAAAGAAAAAGTTTTCATCACACACACAAAAGGTAAGTAAGGGAGGTGATAATTAGCTTGATTGTGGTGAGAATTTAAAAATGTACAAGTTAAAATATCGTGTACATGTTAAATATATACAATTTTTGCTTATCAAAATAACTTTTTAAAATTTATTTTTATTATTTTTTAATGTTATTTATGTCTTTTACATTACTGTATATTCCCCATAGGTTTCCCACCACCAATTCACCCATGAACTGTCACCCCAGTCCCCTGTGCTCCCCATCAAAATAACTTTAAAAAGATAACCACCAACCTAATAGTGCTAATAACTGATAATTGATAAGTAAAAACTCAAGTGTCAAAAATTAATACTAAACACCTGCTTTAAGCCAAAGCACTAGGGATACAAATCTAAATAAGTTACAAATCTCAGTCTTGGAAGGAGACAGGTAATAAACTGTTAGTATGTGCAAATAAGATATATACAAAATGCTATGAAATACATTATTACATAAAAATGTGATTGTATACTTGGATCTCTAATTACCTGTAATAAAGTGACTGAGAATGAAAGGCGTAATATAAAAGAACAGAAGATCCTGCTAAGAATACCAGTAACCAAGCACAATGAACCTTTGAGCACCTTTCCTGAAAAATAAACAATTTTATGTTATGTTGAATTATGTCAGAACTGTATATGTCATTATTTTATAATTTATTAACAGAACATCTTTATAGATTAAAATAACAAATATGTTAAATTGTACATTACATCTTTATATAAGAATTCTTTTAAACATTTTTAAAATACAAGTTTCTTGGCTATAGAAACATTACCTATGTTTCAGAAAAACCAAATCTACAAGTTAACATAAAGCACCCATTAAAATGCAAACTTTGCCCTTACAGCTCCCTATTTTGCATCTGAACAAAATTTTTAAAATGAATTTAAATGACTGGGGTTTATAAGTATACTTTAAAAAATTCTCAGACAATGCAGTAAATATTTAATAAGGTAATTTAATTTCACTCAAAGTTAAGTTTTAATTACTAAAGTTTTACTAGTTTGTTTATTTTAAAGATTTATTTATTCATACAAGAGCTGGGGTGTAAGCCAGAGGTATGAGGGTGTGTATGAAAGGATTCACCAGGGACAGAGAGAGGAGCAGAACAGGCAGATTGACTGAAATACATTGCTGAGGGGAAACAGGAGAGGTTTGCTGCGCCATGTGGGTTAGCTCCCAGGCCACAGGGGTGAAGGTGCTAAGATCCAACTCCTAGGCCACCATGGAGGCCCCAAACCCTACATTTTAGTTTGATAGGTTCTAACTTACAAATTTCCATGTCAGAATGCTTGATTCTTTACATAGATAAAGCTCTTTAAATTGCCTGAAAGTGAAACTTTAGAAACTAATCCTATTTTTCTCAGTGATTTATGTATCATTTATTTTATGTAAAAACTTCTGGGGTTTAACTTTCTTTAAATAAGAGAGACCCTAAACAGTTCAATATCCACTTACTCAGTGTACATTTTATTTAACTTTTAAATCTTACAGCTAAAGTTTTTAATGATGACCCTATTGCTTAGTGTGGTCGGATTAACTCATAAGACATGAAGGCATTTAACAAGCCAGATCAAAGAGTGCATCCCAAATCTTTTAATCCTACTGTTCACTTTTTCTTCCTTTCATGAATTCAAAGAAAATAAGGTGGAACAATTCAGCATTAGGACTGAACATTTATTCTAGATCATTTAGGTAACAATTTAACAACATGGATGTTACAGTATAAATTTAAATTTGCCAAACAATCTTATTTTCTGTCTCTCTCAAAATTAAGTATATAATACTATAGAAACATTTAATGATTTGTTACTTGTTATACTTACTCTTAGAAAAACCTGATTTACAATGCTTTTGTTTGCATACATAAAAGTTGTAAGCAGCCCAATTCCAAGAGAAATTCCTGTTAGAAAATAAGCTCCAGTTAATTGAAAGGAAAAAAAAAAAATCAAAGAACACAGTGATATGAATTTAAAGGAAACATACAATTTAAAAAGCAAACATAAAATAACTGAAACATACAAGGTTAGATTACCAATAAAGAAATAAAATTAACTGAATTTAGCAAACAGTATCTTATTATACCCTACCTGTTATATGCTGCATTACAAGTTTGACACCCAGAATCAGAATATATGGAAGACTTTTTTGCAACAACTTGAAGAGATAATGGAATTCTGAGAAGGAGTTACCACCATGATCTCCATACTCCATGACGGTATCATCAGGCTGCCTTGCTTCACCGTGGGAGTGACTCTGTAAGGGACAATGTACACGTCCATAGGCACAACTACAGACACCTGACCTTGTATTTCTAGAGCTTGAATTTTCAGCACGTTCTTTAGGTATGGAGTTTATCTGTATATGAACATCTCCAGAATGAAGACAAGAACCATCTCTTGTCAATCTTGTATGGACACAATGGGAGGCTGAGGCACCCTCACTGCCTGCAGCTACTGGAGAACTGTGCAATTGGCTACAGTTGGCTTGCATGACCTTTGAATACTTTTTATGTGGTCCAGATTTTTTTGCTTCAGAGTTCTGCCTCCTAAAAATAAAAGAAAATATTCTAGGTCAACAGTTAAATACAGGCAACATATTGCTCACTAGGACTTCTTAACTCACTAAAGGAGAGGCTGATTGATAGTCACAGTAGATAAATTACTTCCGATTATTTATCACTTGTTACTACACTCCTCCCTCAATATCATGGCTCTGCAGTTTCACAAATACTTCTGGGGAACAACTGCTACAAAGAACGTTGAGCTTTAGATGCCTCAAGTTCTCTAATAAACGAATCAGTGAAAGAATGGAATTTGTAATCCTTCATGCTGAAATATTTCAGTACATTTACTCTGCCCACACACAGCAGTTTCATCTCTGATGTAGATTCTTCTTCAAAGATTTCATGAGAGTTAGGATTTTTCATAGGAAGACAAAAAAAAAATCTTAACGACTTAAGTATCATGGGTAACAAATATTTCACCTAGGTGACCTACAAATTTTGTTTTATGCTGAATCAGCTTTCCCAAAGCTAATAAAAAGGTTTCCTATAATTAATACCAAGATTATTACCTTCCTCCCCTCAAAAGGATGTTACCTAAATACCTTTAAAATGGGAAGACTTTGGGAGTCGCCATATAATTGCTAGGTGACTCTTGATTCTGAATAAGGATAGGTACATAGTCCGCCCATTAAAGAATGCCACCATCGGTGGAGACTGGGGAAGAGGGTCGAGAAAAGACACTAATAGGAAAGGATCCCTAAATGACCGGTATGGACAGCCGTCGAGGATGGCAAAGCCAGAATCCCAGATGACGAAACGCAGAGCCTGACCCCAGAATGCCATTTCTGTGGGAGGAACCTAGGGTTGACTTCGGGGCATGTTTTGTGTCATTCTATTTCATTCCTAGTCTTGAATTTTTTTTTTTCAGTTACTGTATGGCAGGGTTTTTTGTTTGTTTTGTTTTTTCTTTTTAAAGACTTTCTTTAAAGGTTTTCACCAATGCTCCGACAAACCCGGAGCCATTTATTCCCTCAAACCTCTGAAGACTGACGAGGACGGGGTAGTTTTAATGCATTCCAAAAAACATACAACCCTCCCACATTCCTCCATGCGCAGGCAAAGAAAGGGAGAAAAAAAAGCTGGGAAGAAAGTAAGTAAATGCAAACAAGTCTTCGGGAAACCCCAGGGCAGAGTTTTCCACCCACGTTCGAGCTTCAAGTGCCTCGCTCATTCTCCCCAGATCCCCTTCGCCGCGGCCCCTCGCCTCCCCCATCCGCTTACCCCAGGCCTGACCTTTCATGACGATGAGCGGACGGAGGCCCCGGCAGCGAACACAGGAACAGCGAGAGACGCAGCCTTAAGGCCCTCAGCCTGGGCCATCACCCTCCAACCCCACTACCGGCAACTTCTCTCGGCCACGGCGGCGCGCACGCTTCCAGGACGTCCTCGCGCGCGCGCGCGCCCGCCGCGTGCTCGCCCCCGCGCGCTGAGCGCCGGGACGGATTATGACCTGGGCTTTGGGCGGCTGCGAGGCGTAGCGGGGTGTTGGCTGTGGCGAGAGTGGGCTGCTCGGAATGGCCTGCCGGCGTCTGCATTAAACAGTATGCCGCCGTCACTTGTGTGTGTATGTAAGTGTAGTTGCCACGTGCCTCAGATCTGGACGTCTTGGGGTTAAAAATGTGGCGTCGAGAACCTGCCCCCGAGGAGGGAGCTGAGGTTGAGGACTGCTCTAGGCCCGCCCACGGCCGGCCCCGACGGCCCCGGCTCCTTCCCTCGGGTTTGGCGCGAACCTCCCGGGAGAGCGGGGCCAGGCGAGAGCCTTCAGGGCCCGCCAGCCTGACTCCTGACTCAGTGGTGGCTGGGCCATGAAGTTTTTACCGAATTGGGTTTTCTTAACAATCACGAAGTTGCACTCTGAACTCCCTGCCAAAACCTGAAATCAAAAGCAAGGAGAAGTGGAAGTTAGATTTTTTAAAACCCTGTATTGTGGGATGTAGGGAACTCCGTACTATTTTCGCTGTAATATTATTAACCCAAAACTGTGCTAAAGTTGGTGGAGGAAAAGCTTGAACAAAACAAGAAACCAAAAAACCTGTTTTGATTCCCTGCCAAAATATACTTTAAATGATTCTAAATAGTCCATGCATCCTCTCGTTGCCCCAGAACTACCAACATCGAGCTTTCTACTCGAAATTGGCGTGGATTTATAGACATTAACTCCTGATGGTCTCAGTTCTTGAAATAGTCCATGCTGTATGGACAGAACTAACTTTGGTGAGGTGTTCAGTCTTTCCTCACTAAAGAGAATACATGTGGGCCTCCCTGGTGGCCTAGGGGTTAAGTCTGGGAGCTAGCACCACCGCTCCCTGGGTTCATCCCTAGCCAGGGAGCTAACCCACATGGCACAGCAGACCTCTTCTGTCTGGCCTGCTGCTTCCCTCAGCAGTGTATTTCAGTAAATCTGCGTGTTCAGCTCCCCACTCTGTCTTTGGTAAATTCTCTCACATACTCTCCACCTCTGGCCTGCACCCCAGGTCTTGTATGCATAAATGAGAAATAAATCTTTAAAAAGGGGGGGGGCCTAAATTTACATGTATATACAGCTTATCAATTATCTATTGAAAAAGTAATACTCTTTTTATTGATCATCACCTGATTTAAAATCACTAACAACTTTGTCCAAGTTAATTTACTTGTGTGTGATTTTATTTTAAAGATTTATTTATCCATACAAGAGCTGGGGTGTAGGCCAGAGGGGTATGTGAGTGGGGGGGGGAGAGGGGGGGATTCACCAGAGACGGAGTGGGGAGCAGAACAGGCAATTCTACTGCTGAGGGGAGCAGCTGGTGAGGCAGGAGACGTTTGCTGCACCATGTGGGTCAGCTCCCTGACAGGGAATCCAGTTCCTGCTGCAGTGGCTGCTGATAGCTTGATAGTGCTGAGACTTAACCCCTTGCACCTTCAGGGAGGCCTGCTTGCGTGTGATTTTTTTTGAGTCTGCCTTGATCATTAAATTCTCCATAGAACCCGTATATTGCACCTATTTTCCCCTTCATGTCAGAGTACAACTGAATCCTCTGTTTAACCTCCACTATCTATCTTGAGGCTGTACTCAAACCAGATTAGCTCTGTTACCAAACCATTTCCCTGAGTTAGAAAAACATGTTTCCCACCATCGGGGTACTAGATCTGCTTTTCACTGTCCATTAAGATTTCCTTTTTCAGGAAGATTCCATGAGTTTGACTAATGTAAGTCTTCCCCCAAAATTAAGTTTCTGGGTCATCAAGGCTGTCTTAGTTTCGGCTGCAATACAGTAGACCGGGTGATGTATAAACATCACATTTTTTTCCTTCTCACAGTGCAGGTGTCTGGGAAGGCCACTGTCAAGGCATAGCAGATTTGGTGTCTGGTGAGTACCTGCTTCTAGTTCTCCTGAGTTACTACCCGGTGGGAGAGTGGAGGGGGCTCTTGGGAATATCTTTTATAAAGGCACTAATCCCTCTTGACCAATCACTTATCAAAGGCCCTCCCTCTTAATACCATCACACTGATGGATACAATTTCAACATATGAAATGGGAACAGAAGCATTCAGTTTATAGCAAAAGCTGAGGGCAAGTTTTACACTACAGTGGGTTTTTCAGGGAGACTTATTTGTATTTACCATTACAGCTACCATGTGGACATTTTTATTTTAAACTTTCAAATGTATGAGTATTTAGGAAATAAAAAAAAACCAGACTCAATCTCACATAATCCAGCTATAGCTACAATGGAACATCAGTATGTTTTAGTGCACTGATAATTTTATTGCATTTGTTGCATTTGTAAATTTAGTAGATTTATACATCTTTGTATAATATTTAAATTCTCATTTTAACATATTCATAGCAATCAAAGGTTTACTAGTGCATTTTGAAAGTTTATCAGTATACTTGTAACTGCCTTTCACTCAAACAGCTTGATTGAAAAATAACATTTAAGAGAAATGAGTTGATAAAATTTGACAATGACAGATTTAATGGATGACTTTTCTTTCTATTTGTAGCTACAAATAGAATAGTTTTGTTGGAAATTGACATTTTAATTGATAAACTGAAAAAGAATTTGCTGAATAGAGTATACTAGAAATTGGAGAGATAGATAAAAAAGTCATAGTTTCTATCTCACAGTGAAATAAATGGTTAGACAAATCTCCAAACAAACAATTATAGTATATTAGAATGTCAACACTATAATTTTAGGTTGTCTGGGATGCAATGGAAGCAAGAAGTGGGAGCATTTAACTTTGTCAGGCAAGAAATGCTTCCCTAAATTTGTGACATTTGAAATAAATTTCAAAGAATAAGTTGCAGTTTGCCAGGACACAAGCAATGATAGGATAAAAACAACCTTATGTGGAAAGCTGTGTTATTGAAATACCATGATCCTTTGAAGGACTTAGTGGTTTTGTTGTTGTTTTTGATTTTGGAGACTAGAGTACTTATGAGGGAATAGAAACAGTAATCATTAAATAGGGCTAGAAAATGAAAGACTTTGTGGGCCTCACTTAGGAATTTACTTTATAGTTTATTCCAGTGGCCAAAAGGAAGCTGTTTACTTTTAAGCAATAGAATTATGTGGTCAGATTTGTATTTCCTAGAAAATTCTATTTCCAATAATTTCTAGCAATGTAAACTCAATTAGGAGATTATGATAAGTAGTTAAGGTTGAAGAAAGTCTTCAACTTAATGAAGTGGTATTCAAGAGGAAGAATGAGATTGGGGAGGTTATAAGGAGATAGAATCAATAGAATTAAGTGTGGTACATTGTGAAAATTATGACCCTTTCTTGAGCCAGTTTTTCCCATGTGGACATGTATCAATTCCCTTGTAGACTAACTCAGATGACTTGTTTTAGCCATTAGGATAATAGCAATTGTTCCTAGTTTTTTCAATACAGGCCATTCTCCCAGGCATGAAGTGAAATTTCATTGCGGTTTTGGTCTGTGATGTTTTTAAAAAATGTGCCCGTGGGCCATTTATATGTTTATTCCAGGAGAAGTGTCTATTCCAGGTCTTTTGCCTCATTTTAAAAAATTGTTGTTGTTGTTGTTGTTGAATTGTGTGAGCTCTTTATATATTTAGGAAATTAACCCCTTGTCATACTTGTTATGTGCAAATAACTTCTCCCACTTCTAGGTTGTCTTTTTGCTTTCATGGTAGTTTCTTGGTGGTATAAAAGTATTTCAGTTTGATAAAGTACCATTTGTTTACTTTTGCTTTTGTTTCTCTTGCCATTGGTGTTGTGTCCCCAAATGCATGTCTGTGGTTGGTGTCCAGGAGTGTATATTACTTGTTTTCTTTCATGTATTTTATGGTTTCAGATCATATATCCAAGCCTTTAATCCATTTTGATTTAATTTTGTATATGGAGATAAGTACAGGTGTAGTTTCATTTTTTTGCATGTGGCTATTTCTTTGAAAAATGCTGTTGAAACTTTGATAAGGATCACGTTGAATATGTATATTGCTTTGGGTAAGATAGCCATTTTAACAATGTTAATTCATCCAATCCCTGAGCAGAGAATATTTTACCATTTCTTTTTGCTTTCTATTTTTTTTAACAATGTCTTATAGTTTTTATTGTTTTAAGTCTTTCAACTCCTGTGTAAAGTTTGCTCCTTGGTGTTGAATTTTTTTTGATGATATTGTAAATAGGATTATTTTCTTGATTGCTTCCTCCTTACTTCATTGTTTATATATAGGAATGCAACTGATTTTTGTATATTGATTTTGTAATCTGCCACTTTGCTGACCTGATTTATTGTTTCAATTAGTTTTTTAGTTGAATCTTTAGGATTTTCTATTATATATTGTATATCATCATGCCATTTGCAAATTGTGATAGTTTTACTTCTTCTGTCCCAATTTTGATCCCTTTTATATTCTTCTCTTGCCTATTTGCTCTAGCTAGGACTTCCAATATTATGTTGAAGATTAGTGTGAAAGTAGACATCCTTTTCATGTACCACATCTTAGCTCTCAGTTTTTCACTGTTGAGAAAATCGTGTTAGCCATGGGTTTTATCATATATAACCTTTACTGTGTTGAGATATGTTCCATCTATCCCCATAATTTTTAAAATCATAAATGGATATTAAATCCATCGAATACTTTTTCAGCATCAGATTACTTCTTAAGTTCTAGGCATTCACTAAACCAGTTGAAGCTAAAACAAGATAGACATATTTTAAAATAATTGAAAAAAAAAAAGCCATAGAGCAATCTGGATCTAAAGTTGATGTATGTTAGGGAGGCAGTTTTTATCTCTTAAAATAACAATGTCTTTTGGTAATTTTCCAAGGTAGTTAGTTGTATGAAATCAGTTATCTTAAAAAAAAAAAGAAATCACTTATCTTTATAACTTTAAAATGTATTTTTCCTTTACTTTTTTTGCTAAAAATCCATACAAATTATCAAAATAGATATATTTCTTATTTAAGTATTTCTATTATGTGGCTAAGTGGGTAACCACCTGGAAAGTAAAGATATAGATGTATTAATCTATTTTCAATACATTTTTCCAATTTTATAACTTTTTTAACTGCAAAATATTTTTTAATGAAATAAAAGATCATTTTAATAAATGGGGAAAATTTCATGTTCATTAATCAGATAGATACAGTAGTGCCCTTCTCCCAACAAAATGAACCCCATTAGTGACAGAGAATTGATTAAAAAGTTTTTCAAACATGTTGTTTCAGATACTATACTACATATTTTTATTTTTAAATTTATTTATTTTCTTTTTTGCTTTTCTCAAATCAAATTTGATGTACTATTTGTTTACAAGGCTATATAGTTTGAGACTACAGCTTCAAACTTTGATATGTATATATGTTTCACTTTTCCACCACTAAAGCTCTAGTGCCATCACTATCAAATTGATCCTCTACCCTCACTTTTCCACCACTAAAGCTCTAGTGCCATCACTATCAGTTGATCCTCTACCCTCTCTACCCTTTCTCTCTGGCAACCACCAGGTTTTTCCGTCACATTTTACCAGTTTGTTTGCATTGATTATATTCCACAAATGAGTGAAACCATCTGATAATTGTCTTTAATTTTTGACCTACTTTGCTTAGCATAATCACCTCAAGTTCCATCTATGTTGTTGCAAATGGCAAGGTTTTATTTATATTTTTAAATAGCTGAGTAGTATTCTATTTTGTACTATATTTACTCTAACTTTTTATTCAGTCATCTGTCAATGGACATTTAGGTTGATTCCATGTTTTGGATATTGTGAATAATGCTGTGATGAATATAGGGGTGCATATATCTTTTTGAATTAGTATTTCTTTGGATAAATACCTAGGAGTGGTATTGCTGGATCATATAATGTTTCTAATTTTAGTGTTTTAGGGAATCTCTGTAATGTTTCCATAGAGGCTGTGCCAATTACATTCCAACCAATAGTGAAAGAAAGTTCCTTTTACTCCATATCCTCACCAACATTTGTTGTTTCCAGTCTCTTTGATAGAGGCCTTCACAGGAATGAGTCAATATCTCATTGTGGTTTTGATGTGCATTTCTCTTAAAATAAGAGACATTGAACAGTTTATGTGCCTGTAGGCCAACTGTATGTCCTCCTTGGAGAATCAGCTTTATAACTTTTATTTGTGGTGCTTGTGCTTTGTTTTAAAAATAACTTTACCCTCAAAACTGGACATTGATGGGGAGAGAGTAACAAACAGTTAAAGACATTCTTTTCTATTATACATAAAGCCTACATACATTCCTACTTTAATGAAGCCAGTGAGACTATTACGCATTCGCCTCAGATCCCCCTTCAGCGGGGGAGGAGTGGCATCACACACAAAAGGGGTACTTCTGGGGTAGTCACTGTGGTTCTGGCTATTGGTCCTTGTGCTCCTAGTCTTTGGTTCCTTCCTGGTTCTGCCTTCAGCCATAGGCCACACTCAGTGACATCTCCAAAGCATCTTTTAAAATATGTTTGATCTGGGCCTCTCTGGTGGCGCAGCGGTTAAGTGCTGCTCTGTGGAGCTGTCAACAGCTGCGACGCGAGTTCGATGCCCAGCTGGGGAGATTCCCACATGGCGCGGCAGACCTCTCCTGCCTCACCTGCTGCTCCCCTCAGCAGTGTATTTCTGATCTGCCAGTTTTGCTCCCCACTCTGTCTCTGGTGAACCCTCTCGCCGCCCCACGCCTCTGGCCTGTACCCCAGCTTGTATGTATAAATAAATAAATCTTTAAAAAAATAAATAAATAAATAAAATATGTTTGATCCTAAAGCAATTGAAAACATTGGATCAAAAACATTGGATCCTAAAGTAACTGAAATTGTTTACATTTATTGAATCTTGGGAGTTTTGTTATAGCTCAAAGAGGGTTCAAAAACATATATTAGTTACCTTCTTTCTTGTAGAAGAACTTTACATTAAACTTTAGATGTGTCATAACTCCCTAACTGTCTTATAGAGACAGTATAGGAGATAGAAAGGATCTACTGGCTTGCTGAATGTTCTTCCCAGAGTTCTTGGCATATGCATAATTATTTAAAAATATGAACTGTGCTGCCAAACTCTCCGGATTCAACTTGTACAAATTCTTAATTTGCAGTTTCCTTACCTTAATGGGGTTGTTATGAGGAATTTTTATTTATTTATGCAGTTGTGAACAACACACACACACATAAACAGATGTGTATATATACACATGGATGTATATATGCATAGATGGTAAGCACTACACTCGTTTTGATACCATTCCTTAAATACCAACTCCAGATCTTTTCTCATGAGAAAACTTTATTTTAAAATGTTTATATTATAATTTTATAATCTTTGTTTCTTTTTGTAAATAGACTTCTTGAGCTATTTGTGCAAGGAAAAAACCTCAGTTTCTTCCTATCCAGAAAGAATAGATCAATTTGAAATATTCTTCATAAAATGGCCATAAGAAGCAGCAGTGCTAAGAAACATGAATTTATGAACACAGTCACTTATTTTTTTTCCAGCTTGATTTAAATTTAATATCATCCCACAATGAAAATGATTTATAAGAAAGATGAACTGGGAGGAATAGGAAAATGGAAACAAGATGTTGTTTCTTTTTACTATCCAACAGATTTACCATCTGTTTTAAAAATGTTTGACCATCTACAGTAAATGAAACAAAATGCTTTTTAAAATAATGTAACACCAGACTATTTTTACTACCAAACTCTACCTCCCCTGTGAACACATTCATCTTACTGAACAAAAGTTTATTTAAGTTCCACTTACATCTGTGTCATTTTTAGCCCATTTCCTTTCTTTAAAAAAGCAATTGGTGAGTTTAGTCCCCAGTTTGGTTGTTATAATAAAAAATAAAAGGCATTTCTGTTTTGCTCTCTACTATAGCATTATTGAAAGCTACGAAAGTCACAGCAAAATATAGGACAGCATAAAATTAGAAACTGCTGGTGTTTCTTTATCAGCAGTTACTGTACTTGCAGCTTTTCTGTCTTCTTGCTACCAGCATAAATTTGAAAGTCACCTCTGTGTATCCAACAGCAAACTCCAAGCTGTTTTTTTATTAACAGCTTTATTGAGGTATTATTTACATCATGAAAAAATTTTACCCTTTTAAAGATACAATATGTTGGGTTTTAGTATATTCATAGAATTGTGTAAATATCATTACAGATTTAGAACATTTTCTTCATTCCAAAAAGAAACTCAGGAACCATTAATACTTTGTACTGAGTTCTGTAATTGTCACTGGTGCTCAGTTTATCTGCAACTAGTGATGGATCTATTAACTAACCTTATTATAATCATTTTACAATCTATGTGTATACCAAATAATGATGTTGTACACCTTAAACTTATACAATGTTGTATGTCTATTATATTTCAATAAAGCTGAAAAAAATTAAAAAATTATATCAGTCCTCAGTTATCAGTGCCTGTTGTCCCAGCCACTAGTAATCTGTAATCTACTTTCTGTCTGTATGGATTTGACTCTTCTGGACATTTCATATAAATGTGCTCAGACAACATGTGTCCTCTTTGACATCTTTTGCTTACCATGTTTTCAAGGTTCATCCATGTTGAAGCATGTTTTAGTACTTCATTCCTTTTTATTACTCAATAATATTCTATTACTTGGCTATGCCATGTTTTGTTTAGCCATTCTCCAATTGATGGACATATTGTGAAGTAAGGCACAAACACTGAGCCTGTGAATATTGTCATGAGTGAATCCCACCTCTTCACGTTTTTATAGACTCCACTTTTGTCTCTGCAATGAAGAGAGCAGGTGCTGAAGACTACAGCTCCTAGCATGCCATGAATCTGACTTCCTAAAAAAGGATGCTGGGAACTAGGAGTGGATTTAAGCAGCCATGTTTGTGTTTATAACCAAACACATATGGACTTGGGCCTTCTTGCTTTTCCAATTTTGACTCTCACCCAGGGACTTGGAGGAGACGTGGAGAAGAGACATGTAGAAACACTTGGAAGAGATTTGGTAAAGAGACATGTGGGTGGGCACACATAGGGAGGCTGTTCCTAGTCCTTGGCAGAGACAGTGGCAGCTTATCTTATGTGCTATATTTTGCATTGTCTCTCTCCTGTTCCAACTCTCTGGGATTTACTTAACCTCTTTCTTGTGGTACCTTGTCAGAAGTTACCCTAGCCTTGTGGTAAGCTTCAGACCTCAGTGGCCCTTCTTCAGGCTGACCCTGTTTGGCTAGGCATGTGTCCACAAAGGAGTCAGTAATTTGGGGAGCTTTTTTGGCAAACTATTATTCCCCACGCCCACTCTGAACACTAATTCTGTTTCAAGATCTTTCACACTAAGAATATACTTCCTTTGCCTTTTTGTGGTGGATCGGTGTACCCTGTTTAAAGTGTGCATCCCTTAACAATTCGAGTTGTTTAAACCTATTGGCAAATTAGGAACAATGCTGCTATTAACATTCATGTATAAGTTTTTATATGGGCATATTTTTTTTTCTTGAGTGTATGTGTAGGGAGTCATCTGGTAATACTGTGGTTGACATTTTGAGCAACTGTCAGACTATTTCCAAAGTGATTGTACCATTTTACTGTATTTTTTATATTCCCACCAGCAGTGTGTAAAATTTCCTCTTCACATTGTTTCCAACACTTGTTATTATTTGCCTTTTTAATTGTAACCATTCTAGTGGGTATGAAGTGTTATCTCATTGTGGTTTTGATTTCACTTCCCCAATTTCTAATGCTGTTGAGTATTTTTTCATGTGTTTATTGTTCATTTGTATGTCTTCTTTGGAGAAAAGCTTCTTTAAAAAATAGTGTTTTTTTTTTTGTCTTACTGAGTTATAAAAGTTCTTTATATATTATGGATACATGTCCCATTAAATATATGATTTACAAATATTTTCTCTCATTCTGTGGGTTTTCATTCAGTTTCTTGATGGTATTCTTTTTCTTTAATGGTGAAAAAATTATATTTAGAATTAGCCAGCTGAACTCAGTTTAGACGATACCAATCTTGTGGGCAACATCCAAAGTATCCGAGTCATAAGCCTGTCAAACATATGCCTCCTTCACTCCATCAGGTCTGATCAGGATGTGGATCTTGACCACATCAGTGTCAGAGAGCTTCCTCATAGCCTGTTTCACCTGGTGCTTGTTGGCTTTGATGTCCACCGTGAACACAAGTATGTTGTGTTTTCTGTCTTCTTCATGGTAGACTCAGTGGCCAGAGGGAACTTAATGATGATGCAGTGGTCAAGCTTGCTTCTCCTGGGAGCGCTCTTCCTGGGATATTTGGGTTGCCTGCGGAGCCACAGTGTTTTTTGCCTCTGAAAGGTGGGTGACATGCAGATCTTCTTTCTTGTGGCTGTGGATGCCTTTGAACACTGCTTTCTTGGCCTTCAAAGCTTTTGGTTTTGCTCCAGCTTTAGGAGGGGCAGAGACTCCCTTCTTTACTTTTCGTGAAAAGATTTATGGTATTCTTGAAGCACTAAAATTTTTCTTTTGGTGAAGTCCCATATATCTCCTTTTCCCCTTTGATTGTGCTCTTGATGGCACATCTAAGAAGACATTCCCTAACCCAAGTTCACAAAAATCTACTGAATTTTTTCCCTGAATGTTTTATGTTTTAGCTTTTGCATTTATTATGTGATCCATTTTGAGTTATATTTTTCTATATGGCGTAAAGTAGTAGTGCAAATTAATTTTTTTGCGTGTGTCTATCTTGTTTATTGAAGGGCAATTGTATTCTTTTTTAAATTTATTTATTATTATTTGTATCTTTTGCATTATAGTGTATTCCCCATGAGTTACCCACCACCGATTCACGTGTGAACCATTACCACAGTCTTTTGTGTCCCCCCTCCCCCATTTTGAACCCTTATCCTCCCCCTCCCTCGCTGAATATCTCTCTCTTATTTGGTATCTCTAGATTCCTGTTATAAGTGAAGCCATTTGGTATTTTTCTCTTTCTTTCTGGCTTATTTCTCTGAGCATGATCCCTTCTAGCTCCATCCATGTTGCTGCGAATTGCATGTGTTTATCTTTTTTGAATGCTGAATAGTATTCCATTGTGTATATGTACCACATCTTCTTGATCCGATCATCTATTTTTGGGCATCTGGGTTGTTTCCATACCTTAGCTATTGTAAACAATGCTGCAATAAACATAGGGGTGCATGTATCCTTTGGATTAGTGTTTTTGTGTCCTTTGGATAGATTCCCAGAAGTTGTTGCTGGGTCATATGGAAGCTTCATTTTCAGCAGTTTGAGGAACCTCCATACAGCTTTCTGTAGTGGTTGGAACAATTTGCATTCCTACCAGCAGTGTAGAAGAGTTCCTTTTTCTCTACACCCTCACCAGCATTTGCTGTTGCCTGTTTTTTTTAGTGTGGAAGGGCTATTGTATTTTTATTAATTTTCTTGTCATCTTTGTTGAAAATCAGTTGACCATAAATGTAAGCATTTATTTCTGGACTCTAGTTCTAGTCCATTGACCTATATGTTTTTCTTATACCAGTACCTCACTTTTCTGATCACTGTAACTTTGTAAAAATATGTTTTGAAATCAAGAGGTATCAGTCCTCTAACTTAGTTCTTCTTTTTCAATATTATTTTGGTCCCTAGCATTTCTATATGGATTTTAGGATTAGGTTGACAATTTCTGCCATTGCGTGTAGCTTTCATATCTTTATGCATATATAAATATGTTCTTGATAGCACATTTATATGCTTTTTTTTTTGCATTTTAAAAGGACATGTTTATGAGGAAAAGGAGAAAGAAAAAGAAAGGTACCTGCATAGACACAGGCAGGCAGGAGAGCTGCCTTACTTATTTTTTAAAAATAAAATTACAGTATGTTTTTCTTCAACTTACTTCCTTCTTCCAGCATTTTATTATGAAAAATTTCAAATATAAATATAGTTGAAAGAATTGTGCAGTAAACACTCATGTACCCCACCTCTAACCCCCAACTGTATTCTACAGGTAACATTTTAGTATATGTGCTTTATCAGGTAATAAGACATTCCTAGCCATAACTAGCTAGTCCATCTATCCATCAAACCATATTTTTACTTTGTGTATTTCAAAACAAATCACATTTATCAGTATCTATATAACAAACATGGTACGAAGAGTCCAGAAACTTGCTAAGGATTACGGAACAGAAAGAAAAAAGCAGCCTAAATCTTTGATGGTGATGGGAATCAAGGCAGGCCACCCCAAAATATGCCACTTAGCATATTGATTGCTTTTTATTAAAGTTACTTAAGAAATAGTCAGTGCAAGAAGAACACTCTGACCCTCTTTTGTGTCTTTGAAAGCAGAATATAAACTCTCCATTTGAAAAGTACCTTCCCTGTAACAGAGAGATTGAAGTTGAGGGTCTTTTGGGCTACAAATAATAGAAAATCTACCTCAAAGTGATATAAACAATTTGGGAATTTATTATCTTATTTATCTTACATAAGAAATCTAGAGGCAGAGTGGAGAGAGCCAGGAGAGACAGAACCATTCCTCTGTGTTTCTCCAGCTTTTCCCTCCTCAGTTTGTCAGCTTTGTCTTCAGGCTTGTTTTCTTCAGGTTGGCAAGATGGCTGCCAGCAGCAGCTTAAAGAGCAATTTATCTTGTTTATGTCCTGCAGAAGATAAAAACACAATAACAACACTATCCTCTGACTATGGAATAAAAGTCTTTCCTTGTAGTATATTTGGTTTGAATACACAGTTGCTTCAGGGCCCTCACTTGCGTGGCAATGGGATGTGTTAATGTGAGACATGGGGAAAGGAGTGAATACCTGAACAAATATTTTTTCTCTTAGGAAGGGAAGTAGAGGATTGAATGCTTGGTGTGAAACTGATAGTACCTCCACAGTGAACAGACAAATTTCAGATTTAGTAAAACTTTAAAAGTTGAATACCTTGCTACAGTACAAATGGAAAATGAGAAAAACCACTGTAGTCATTCTACATTTGTCTTCCTTTTGTATTTTCTAGGACTGTTTGGTTGAATATTAAAGAAAACCCAGTTTGAGCTGGTTTAAGTGTAAAAGATTTTACTAAAGGATAATGGGTCTCAAACAGAAATATAATGCTGAGGGCCAATAGAGACATAGATCAATCCCAGGAAAAATTGACGATAATCGTATAATAGTCGTCAGAGTTCCTTTTTCATCTCTGCTCCTTTTGAACAACTTTTTTTTTCTTTCTTAGCAGATTGACTGGCTTTGCTTCCCTATCCCACCCAAAGGGGAACAAGGCTGCTGATAGTTCTAGAATTTTTTACGTATAATTTCAACAGCCGCTAGAGAAAAACTGGTTCACCTCCTTGAGTCCAAGTCCACATATTCCTGCATAAACTATTAATGACCCCGTTTAAGTCAGATGTCCACCTGCAGAATTCATTGTGACCAGCTGCAGTGTTACATTTATGAAATGATTCTCCTCAAAACAATATAGATAAGAATGGAGGTTTCCTGGGCAAGTAATACCACATGTGTCCTGTAAACTGATTATGAAAAATTTAGGATATTCAGTATCTTCATGTTCTATTCTCTACCAAAAAAGAAAAAAAAGGATCATTGCACAAGTGAGGAAAGGGTTAAGAGATTGCAAATTTGGTAACATTAGGTTTCCTAAGTGGCAAGCTAATCTCATATATTTCATCCCCTGGTAGAATAATAATTAGGAAGACAGAATGAACTTCCTTGGAATAAAGAAGCAACACCAAAGAATCTCCAAACTAAAAAAATTTTCCATGCCTTCAATGCATAATGTATTCATATGTTACAATATTCTATGAGTTAAAAATTATGATGTAATAAGTCTAGACCTATCAGGTGATAGTTCATAAATGTATGAGGAATCAAACATTTAAAATAAATACTATTTTATATAAAATGCTACTTTTTTCAATTGTTAAAAGGTAATATGTGGTCAAAGTTTAAGAAATGCAAATAGCACAAAATTAAAACATAAAATTCTTCTTTCATATTAATGCCAAAAGTAATTTTAGTTAATTTTTCATGACTCCTCATTTTTATTTTACTGTCTTTATTTTATGCTTTTAAATTAGCTTTTGAAAATGATTTTAAAATTAGTTTACCTTTATATGATGATAAACAGTACAAGATTATATAAAGAAATATTAATCTCCCCTTCCTTCCAATTTCTACTAGCTAGCTGGCAAAATAATGGGTTACAAAATTTGGGTTATAGCCTTTTTCCACATTCTATATGCTTATGTACGTTTATATAGCTTTTCTTTAAAAAAAGTGTGTGTGTGTATGTGTGTGTATACACACACATTTAATCATACATTTAATCTGTAACTTACAAGTATCATTGACTGTCCTCTAGACCTTTGTCTTACAATATAGTAGTTATTAGCTACACACAGCCTCTGAATGCTTGAAATTTCGTCAGTCTTAGTTGAATTGTGCTCTAGTGTAAAATACACACCAGATTCCTAAAACTTAGTATAGAAAAGGAGAGTGTTAATATTCTGACAAATAATTTTTTAACGATTACATTTTTCATATATATTTTACATGTATTGAATTAAGTAAAATATATTATGAAATTTCATTTCATATGTTTTGCTGTTTTTAATGCAACTACTAAAATTTTTAAATTACTCTTGTGGTTCACATTTTATATATATATTTTTAAAGATTTATTTATTTTTGCATACAAGCTGGGGTGCAGGCCAGAGTGGGGAGCATAACATAACAGGCAGATCAACCGAAATACACTGCTGAGGGGAGAGTGGGTGAGGCAGGAGAGGTCTGCTGCGCCATGTGGGAATCTCTCTGGCTGGGCATCGAACTCTCAGAGCAGCCGCCAACAGCTCCACAGCACTGCGCTTAACCCATTGTGCCGCAAGGGAGGCCTACATTATATTTTTATTGCACATTGCTTCTCTGAATAGATGAAGATACTAACACCTTAATAGTTACACCGTAATGAATATAAAATAATTCATTCTCCATTCCCTACTGATTACATTAAGGGTTTTATAGATTTTTTTGTATGTTTTATTACTATATCAATTACCATTTGCTGTGGTACAAATCTTCTAAACCTAGTGGCATAAAACAACAATTTACTATTTTTCTGAGGATTGGCCAGCTTCTAGTCTGGGCCAGCTCACTGGGATTGATGTTCTAGGAAAGCCTTACTCACACATCTGGGACCTCAACTGGAGTGGCTAGGGTAACCAGGACTTTCCTCACATGATCTGTTATCCTCAAGGAGCATTTCCCAGGCATATGTTTACACAGTGTTTAAGGGATCCCAGCAACTAGAGAGAGCAAGCTCAAATGTGCAATTACTTTTAAGTTTCTCTTATGCCACCTTTATATTATCTCATTGTCCAAAGAAAGACTCATTGCCAAATCCACAATTCAGGGGGTAGAAAAACAGACTTTACCTATTGATGAGAGGGCAGCAAATCACATTGTAAAGGAACAAACATAATCAGTAGGTGTATTTATCTATTTTTCTATTGGCCATTTGCTTCTAATTAATTTGTAGAAACTTGTTATAAGTTAGGGTCTGTAACTCATAGGTGTTACATATATTTTCCCAGTCTGTTGTTTCTTTTGCTTTTATGTATGCTTTTGCCATAGAAGAAATTTAGCTTCCATATAGTCACTTTCCTTTATGAATCTTCTTACTTAAGATCTCCTCATACATATTTCCGTATTTTTATTATTTTATATTTAGATATCTAATTAATTTGAAGTTCAATTTTTGTACGTGATATTTAGATAGAAGCTGAATAGGTCAGAATTTGCCATCAGCTGTATATAATTGAATCCCCACTGCAATGTCTTAACCAAATAATTGTTTTTTCCTGTAGCATGAAGACTAGAAGTAAAAGATCAATACCAGGGTGGTGACTCCACTATGCCATTATAGGAGAGAAGAAGCTTTCCCTTCCAAGTTCTTTTAGCTGATCTAATAATTAAATTGACACAAACAGATTGATGGGAGGAAAACTTTTTAATTTTGTATGTATAGGAGTCATAGAGATATGGGGCTCAGAGAAATGACCAAAGAACCCAACTTTTAAACCTTTTAGACAAAGAAAAATAGACGGGAAGAAAGATTTGGGTTTGAATATTAGTAAAGAAGTAGCACAGTTTTTTGCATAGCCTTCTCTGGTGATAAGGGTATCTTCTATCCCTCTGTTACATGGCAGGTACTTTTTCAAATGGAGAGTTTATATTCTGCTTTCAAGGACACAAAAGGGGTCAGAGTGTTCTTGCACTGACTATTTTTTATCTAACTTTAATTAAAAGTAATCAATATGGGGACTCCCTGGGTGCGCAAGGGGTTAAGTCTCAGCACTATGAAGCTATCTACAGCCACTGCAACATGAGTTTGATCCCCAGCCAGGGAGATTCCCACATGGCGCAGCAGACCTCTCCTGCCTTGCCTGCTGCTCCCCTCAGCAGTGTACTTCAGTCAGTCGGCCTGTTCTGTTCCCCACTCTGTCTCTGGTGAATCCTCTCACCCCCCACCCCACACCCCTCTGGCCTACACCCCAGCTCTTGTACACATAAATAAATAAATCTTAAAAAAAAAAAGTAATCAATATGTTATGTAGCATATTTTGGGGTGGCCTGCTCTGATCTAAGCTGCTTATTTCTTTCTGTTCCATAATCCTTAGTTTATGATTTTATGATACAAGCAAGTTTCTGTACTGTTAGCACCACGTTTATTATACAGATAGGAAGATGTTAGGGTAAATCCCTCTTTTTTTTTTTTTTAAACGTTCCTGGAAGTTTTGCCCACTAGACTTCTAATTATGTCCCATTGAGCACATCGTGGCTACTCTGTGTTTTCAAGTAGAGGCTAAGGGGATATATGTTATGACTGGGCACCTTAATGCCTTAAACAAAATCAGGGCTTGTTGTTTTTAAGGATTTATTTATTTATTCATACAAGAGCTAGGGGATTCACCAGAGACAGAGTGGGGAGCAGAACAGGTGGATTGACTGAAATACACTGCTAAGGGGAGCAGGAGTGGTCTGCTGCACCATGTGGGGCTGGTGCAGTGGCTGCTGACAGCTTCATAGTGCTGAGACTTAACCCCTTGCGCCACAAGGGAGGCCCCAAAATCAGGGTTTTGGGGAAATTGGAAATTTTGCCCAAATTGGAAATTGGGCAACTAGTGTCTGCCCTTTAAGAACTAAGACTACTTTCTTCTAGTTATGCCAGCACCATATGATGAGACCATCTTTGTTGTTATTTATTAGATTCCCACATGTAGTTTATTATTTTTTGAAAAGATTTATTTATTTATGCATACAAGCTGGGGTACAGGCTAGAGGCGTGGGGCGGTGAGAGAGTTCACCAGAGACAGAGTGGGGAGCAGCACAGGCAGATTGATGGAAATACACTGCTGAGGGGAGCAGCGGGCGAGGCAGGAAAGGTCTGCCGTGCCATGTGGGATTCTCCCGAGCCGGGCATCAAACTGGCATCGCTGCTGCAGACAGCTCCACAGTGCAGTGTTTAACCACTGCGCCACCAGGGAGGCCCTCCCACATGTAGTTTAATCAGTTTTGATACTCTCCATTCTTTCTACTGATTTATTTTTTCTGTGCCAGTGTAATACTAGTTTGTTTAGCTTCATTTTTAATTTAATTTCTGCTAAGACAAGTGTCCCTTCACTGGCTTTCCTCTTCCAAATATTCTTGACTATTCTCATTTTTCCATATGAATGTTAAAATTACTGTCCAGTTTTTTTTTTAATCAGTGTATTGATACACTAATTTGGGGAGAATTGACATCTGTATGATTTTAATTCTTCCTATATGAGACCTGGTATGTCTCCATTTTTTTAAGGTAGTATTTTTATGTCTTTTAAAAAGGTCTGTTAAATTTTGTATCTTCAAAATTTATAAAAACTTTTATAGCTTCTGAATTTGGTAATACATGCTTGAAAAGGCCTTTCCACTCCAAAATTATCAAAATATTCATTCATGTTTCCTTAGTACTTGTATGGTTTCATATTTTATTTAAATTTTGATGCATTTGGACTTTATTTTGACATAAAGTGATGATTCAGCTTTTAAAAATGTCTAACAAGTTGTCTCATTACATTTATTGAATAAGCCTTCTTTCTCCCACTGATCTGGAATGCAAGTTTTATCATATATTAAATTCACTATGTATTTGTTTTTTTGTAATTTGTTCTGTTTCCATATTAATAAATATTTAGTCTCTTCATAATGCTAGGTGATTAAATATCATCAAGATGTTTAATATTTTATTCCCCATAAATTTAAAACCAAGCAAAGACTGGGGGCAAGTCACTATTTGTGTGTTCTCATCCGTGTGTTCACAATTATAAGTTCAGGCTCAGGGTTCAACAACAATGTAGTTTATTAACAAAGTGGTAACTGGGAAAAAAGAAAGAGTTTCTAAGGCCACAAATGGCTGGCTGTCCTACTCTAGATAGTGTCTGCAGTGTCCAGTATTCCAAACCAAAGGCTCCTCGAGACCCTGGAGCTGGTGGCACATGGTAGACCAGGATCCAACTAATGGTGGCAGCTGGAGGTGATCACAGGTGGTGTTGCTGAAGTATCACCACAACAGCCAGCAACACCTGTCTGAAGGTCAGGCTGGTGAGTGCCAGATGCCTGACCCCACAGTCCCAGAGGGAACAGCACCAGGAGGTGGCGACAAAGGATCAAAAGCAGTGGACAGCTCTCAGAGGTAACCCAGAAACAGGTCAATGATGCCAGTAACAGGTCAGCAGTGCTGACGGTGCCAGAGACCAGGAACTAGTATTACAGTCCTATGAGGGTTGTTAACATAAGCCAATAGCAGATAGCCCTTTTAGAGACACCAGGCACAGGCTGACAGTGCTTTTTTATAGCCGATGTTAGAGACGGGGCCACCGGCAGGAGCAGTGGTCAGGCAGTGGTTTGAAGCAGAGATCACATACATGTGAAAACTTGAAGGTATCAAAGTTCTTTCCAGGAAGTCCAGACAAGTCTTCTGGACAAATCTGTCTTTAAAGTTCTTTCCAAGAAAAGGACATCATGAGTCTGAATCTCTAGCCTTCTAGAACCTCAGCTTGTAGCCCCTGCCTTTCAAGCCTGATTTATTCATTTACAATTCCAGCTGTTTTGGTTGCTGCCAATAGTGTTCCAGTGAAATTGATCCATTTACAGTCCTGAGTAGTCTCAAAAGTGAAACCTTGCCTGCGTGTCCAGACCCGACCTGTGCTGAGGTCAGGCGGTCTCATCAGTGGTGGGCTCAGGGAAGCTGTGGCCAGACACAGCTTCATCTGGACAGGATACGCCTTCACATGGCCCCAGACCAGGCCCATGAAGCCAGAGCTTGGGGCTTACCTGCAGACTGTATGTGCTGTTGGCCCTCAAACTTAGTCATGCCCTGTGGGGTTCCTGTTTCAAATTCAGTATTTTGTTTCTATTTTGAGATGGAAAAAAATGAGCCTAGAGAAGATAAGTCATTTCTCATGTGTTGAATGTGGCATAGAACCTTCTTGTCCTATCCCCAGGGAGAGCAGCATAAGGATTAATGTATTTATTAGAGGGTACATATGAGATTCTGAAGTATTTTCATAGTATTGATTCAGAGATTAAGGAATATGTGAGTCTCCTTCCTTCTATGATCCAGATTGGAAGAAGCTATAGGGAACCACATACAAAAGATGAGACTGCAGTAACTCTCATTATGGAGCTTTGGTATGTTGAACTTTCTCTTCCTCCTGAAACTAACATGACATAGTCTGCAGAGGGGGATCCAGTAAGTAGAAAAGAAGAGACTTGGGTCAGCAAAAAGAAGAAAATAGGACCAATAGGGCCTTCCTGATCATGCAAGGGGTTAAGTCTCAGCCTATGGAGCTGTCTGCAGCTACTGCATCGTGAGTTCAATCCCCAACCAGGGAGATTCCCACATGGCGCAGCAGACCTCTCCTGCTTCACCTGCTGCTCCCTTCAGCAGTGTATTTCAGTCAATCTGCCTGTTCTGCTCCCCACTCTGTCTCTGGTGAATGCTCTCACCCCCACACTTCTGGCCTGCACCCCAGCTATTGTATGCATAAATAAGTAAATCTTTAATAAAAAAAAAGAAAATAGGCCCAATGAATGTATTGGGGTCTGACATCTCCTCCTAAGAGTTGAGGGACCCAGGGAAGTCTTTTTTGAGTTGGTAGAAGTAGAGCAAAAGTGGTCTCTTCCCTGGGGCCTCCCTGGTGGCGCAGTGGTTGAGTGCTGCGCTGTGGAGCTGTCGGCAGCGTGCGATGCGAGTTCGACGCCCAGCCGGGGAGAATCCCACATGGTGGGGCAGACCTCTCCTGCCTCGCCCGCTGCTCCCCTCAGCAGTGTATTTCTGATCTGCCTGTTCTGCTCCCCACTCTGTCTCTGGTGAACCCTCTCGCCGCCCCACGCCTCTGGCCTGTACCCCAGCTTGTATGTATAAATAAATAAATCTTAAAAAAAAAAAGTGGTCTCTTCCCTGAAAACTGTAAAAGTAAACCATATACCACCAGTATATATCAGAAACAAATGTTTATGAGATTGATGTGGAATTTGTGGTTGTTATGGTTAGAGCCATTATCCCTTTGGTTGTATGTGTTCTCTACCAATGAATTTTCACAACTTCTACAAAACCTAGTTCCTTACGATTTTTTGCTAGAAATTTCAAAAATTACCTGTAGGGTATTAGACTTACTAACTTTGTTTTATGTTTTTTTTTAATATATATTTTTATTGTTATTTATGTCTTTTACATTTTGTATTCCCCTTGGGTAGCCCACCACCAATTCACCCGTGGTCCATCTCCATGGTCCCTTGTGTTCTTTTCTATTCCATTTTGTGCCCTTTTCCTTTGTCTCACTCCTATTTGGTTTCCTTATAGTCCTGTTATAAGTGAAACCATTCGATATTTTTCTCTTTCTTTCTGGCTTATTTCACTGAGTATGATCCCCTCTAATTCCATCCATGTCGCTGCAAATTGCATGTGTTTATCTTCTTTCCATGCTGAATAGTATTCCATTGTGTATATGTACCACATCTTCTTGATCCAATCATCTAT
>PVIJ01001252.1:0-19584 GCA_004024925.1 Scalopus aquaticus | reverse complement strand
TGTATGGAAGCACCATGTTTAGCAGTTTGAGGACTTACTAACTTTGAAATTACTGTTTCAGATCTTTCTTTCAGATAATTTTGCTAGGACCTAATTCTAAGTTAACAATTATTTTCCTCTCAGACTTTAAAGAAGTGTCCCATTGTTTTCATTTGTTCCTTTGTAGATAAGCTGTATTTCTCTCTAGCTGTTCAAGATATTTTTCTTTGGTCTCCTGTGCTATGCTTGGTGTAGTTTTTTAAATTTATTTTGACTGGAATTTGTTTAGTTCCCTCAAACTATGAATTTGATTTTCATTAGTCTGCATAATTCTCAGTTGTAATCTTTCAAATATGACCTTGCTTCTATTTTCTCTATTTTTTCCTTCTGGAAGTCCAGAAACACAACAGATCTTAAAACTTTGTCATCTATGATTCACATCTTTCGTTCATCCTTTCCAATTTTGTCTCTATGTTATATTCTACGTAACCTCTTTGAGGCTGTCTTGTGAGGTCACTAATTTTTCAGCTGAACTGATCAGTTGTTTAATATTTTCATTGATTTTGTACTTTCAAATATTTTATTGATATTTTTCATTTTAAAAGAACCTGCTTGACTCTCTAGTCACTGCCCACTCTCATGTTGTGTTTAACTGCTTGCAATTCCCCATATGCTGATAATATTTAAAGCTGGAAGATGGATATGTGGGGAATAATTTCCATAATAAATTTAAAATTTGGAGAGGGTGGGAAAACGTCATTAATACTAAAAGGCTGGAAACAATTGAACAATAGGGTATATGAGAACACAGGAATTTAAATTAAAACATGGAAAAGACAGAGAATTGTGGTGAATGAAACTTCTCTTAGTATGCAGTGAAGGATTCTGAATGGGGTGACTACAGCAGGAGAGGGTCTGTGAATATGTGGGTGATGGGAAAGGAGAGGCTGAAAGTCGGAAATGGGTTCTAGCCTTTGGTGGGAGGACACCAAACAATCTACTCATTTTTCCACAAGGCCCTAGAATTGGTCACTAAGAATCATCTGATATGCTACCTTTCTTTGAATATCATGTACTACTGGTGTTTGGTTTTAGGCATTTTTGGAAGGTGAAAACTCTGGCTTTTGCCAGGGTGGTATTTCTGCTACATTCTGTAGTATAGTCAGCCTGACCTCTTGATTTAACTGGAATCATTACAAACCAATCTCTCCCCTCCCTTGCTAAGTTAAAGACAGTAAAAGGCAATGAAGAATAGAATGATTCAATACTTCTTTTGTTAGGTGATATAATCCTCTTTTCCCACTTTCTCTGCTATCATGAAAATTTGAAGAAAAATCTTAATTAAAAAAACCAGCAGAGCCTGACATTCTAGAATTTCCACACACAAAGCACCCCTTGATATATTTCTTTGAAATCACCACAGTTTCCCTTATAAACATTTTAACATTTTTCTCTTTAAAAAATGTGGTTACATATGTCATGTTATTATATCTTTATAGCAACTTTCTTGGGTTATGCAGTTATTGCTAAGTCATTTTATAAAAGCAATAAAGCCAGTACTTTTCCTTTACTTTAGTATCTTTGGGTTTCTTTGATTTGACATCTCATTCCTGGCACATATTAGGGGCTCAATAAATATTTACTGGATGAATGCCATTTAAAATATGAGTGCATTTATGATTTTATGTTCACATTTCCAAAAAATGAGATTCTCTTTTGGCTCCCACAAACGTAGTCATTTTCAGTAGGGAGAAATCTCAGCAATTATTTAGACAAGTAAGCTTTTGTTTGGAAAGCCTTCTGAAGGAAGGTACTGTCAAATTATCACATAATTAGCATCTTAATTGGCCACATATTGTCTTTCAGCCATGATAATAAGTCAATATTATAATGGAAAACTTAGGTGTTATAAGAGCAAATTCTTTAAGTCATTACATTAATATTTAAACCAGAATAATAACTTCATCGCTTTAAAATAAAATTTGGCATATGAGCTATTTTTTTTAAGATTTTTTAATTCATGCATACAAGCTGGGGTACAGGCCAGAGGTGTGTGGCAGTGAGAGGGTTCACCAGAGACAGAGTGGGGAGTAGAACAGGCAGATCAACCGTCTCCCGGGCTGGGCGTCGAACTCCGTGTCTCCGCTGCCGACAGCTCCATAGCGCAGTGCTTAACCTCTGCGCCACCAGGGAGGCCCCATGTGAGCAATTTGATGTGTACTGTAGTAAGATTAATCACATCTAGCATTTATTGAGAGATACTTCAAGCTATTATAAAGGGGAAAATAAAGATATCACAATTGGTGCTGAGATTTATACAATCTTCTGCAGATATCTAAAGCATTACAACAAAGATACACATGAGGGCACTCTAATCAGTCAGAAACTGGAAATGAATAAGCATTTGTTGTTAGGAATTAGACTAGTACTATCATTTTACAGATGGAAAAATTATGGCTCAAAGAGCTTGTGACTCTGTATGTCCCGTTCTTTAGAGTAAATACATTTGGTATTCAGATTTTTTAAAAACGATTGTAGAGCAGTCCCTTGTCAGTAAGTTTATGTTAGAGAATTTTGACTCTCATCCTGGCAACTCTTTAAAGTCTTTAGCCATGATATACTGTGACTTATTTATAGGATTGAGAAAGAAACAATGAGTTAGAATATTTATTTTTATGAGTTTTTGCTCCACAGAATGTTTACTGTGTTTTATTTACACTTAATACTGATTTCTCAACTAATTTTTGGGGGGTCTTAATCTTTTCCCCATCTCAGATATATTCGTAGTTTTTTCTTTGACTTTCATATAGTTACCATGCTACCTACAGATTTTCCATAGAGAATGTCCATGTACATCCACAAAGATTTTATTAGAGAGAAGCTGTGATGAGAATATGAAATGTAGATATTTTTCTCCAACATATACACACCCAGTGTAAGGCAATATTTGTTGCTAAGCAAATTTTTTCCAACTTTGGTATTACCACTGTTATAGGAATATTTGATTTATTAGACACCCCTACAATCTGGCCAGTACCACATTTCTTCCCTTTTTTTTTTTTCACATTTCTACTTTGTCAAAGGAGTTTTTTCCCTTATAAAATAAATACTCCCTCTCCCCTCCCATCCAAAAAAACCCAAAACAAGTTAAACATGAAACAAAATAAAGCCCAGGGCTCTGAATGAAACGATCTCCCCTTTAATGGGCTAGGTCATGGGAAAGAAAGTATATCAAAAGTCTTTTTCTGATTTATCTTTGTTAATGACATATACATATGTCTTAGTTAAAGATGTTATATATTTTTTATCATCTGATTTTATTTGTACTTTGTAAGTCAGAAAGGAAGCCATTTCCTGTTCTTAAAGTACCTGACAAGGCCATAATACAAAGCATGGGATTTTTTTTTAACTTTATATTTTTTACATTATTGTGTATTCTCCATGGGTTACCCACTACCAAATCACCCATGAACCATCACCATAGTCCCTTGTGCTTTTTTCTCTCCTGTTTTAAACCCTTATCCTCCCCCTCCCTCGCTGAATGTCTCTCATTTATGGTTGCCTGCTGGTTTTTTGTTGTTGTTCTTATTTTCTCCGCCTGATCTCATATTTGGTGCCTCTATAGTCCTCCTATAAGTGAAACCATTGGATATTTTTTTTTCCTTCTGGCTTTTTTCGCTGAGCAGGGTTCCTTCTAGCTCCATCCACGTTGCCACGAATTGCATGTGTTTATCTTTTTTGAATGCTGAATAGTATTCCATTGTGTATATGTACCACATCTTCTTGATCCTATCATCTATTTTTGGGCATCTGGGTTGTTTCCATATTTTAGCTATCGTAAACAGTGCTGCAATAAACATAGGGGTGCATATATCCTTTTGGATGAATGTTTTTGTGTCCTTTGGGTAGATTCCTAGAAGTGGTATTACTGGGTCGTATGGAATCTCCATTTTTAGCAGTTTGAGGAACCTCCATACAGCTTTCCATAGTGGTTGGACCAGTTTGCATTACCACCAGCAGTGTAGGAGAGCTCCTTTTTCTCCACATCCTTGCCAACATTTGTTGTTGCCTGTTTTTTTAATGTGTGCCATTCTCACTGGTGTAAGGTGGTATCTCATTGTGGTTTTGATTTGAATTTCCCTGATTATAAGTGATGTTGAACATTTTTTCATATACCTGTTGGCCATTCAAAGGATGGGATTTTTAAATCAAGGGTGCAAATAACAAAGTACTAAATACTAAATTTGTATTTTTATTTATGTCTTATCTATATTTAGTTAAGTATATCAGACAAGTGAAAAATTTAATAGTATTCATATGACTATCATTTGGCCCTATCCACGTCTCAGCTTCATTTCTTATTAGTCCTCTTTGAGTAATTACATGTTAACACCCTGATGTTCTCCATAGCAAAAATGCCAAGTGTCCTCCTGGAACAGCACCATTGCATTTTCTTTTCCCTTTGTCTGGGATACTCATCAATTTATTTTTTTCTTTGCACATTTAATGGAAGCTCTAAGATAGCAGGGGAGTTTTTCTCTGGTTTGGTAAGGGTCTCAACAGAAAACAGATAGTTGGGGTAATTCTTATGGGGTGCTTTCATTTTCTACATTGTGTATTTCTGTAAGATTTGAATGTTTTGTGATGTGTATGCATTCCATTAGTTAATGGGAGGCAAAATGTTGAACTGTGGGGTTTATTCCCTAACTTGAGGATAAAAGTTAAAGCAGTGAAAATAAAATAACTTTTCATTTTATTCAGTGCTTTTAGAGCAACATTTTCTCATTGATAACATTAAAACAACCAGCTGCCTTTGTTTATTTTTTTAAAGATTTATTTATTTATACATACAAGCTGGGGTACAGGCCAGAGGCATGGGAGGGCGAGAGGCAGCTGCCTTTATTTTTATAAGCATTAACTAAACTTTATTTTCATTAAAGATTTTGCAAGTACTGTAGTACATGGATTGTATGCCATTAACACTGGATTTGGAATAATAGACAGAGTCAGAGTACTACTCCACTCTGAATTAACAGGGTGTTTATGGGCCCAGCACAATGTGGGCACAAATGAGGGGTGTTCATGAGTGTGGATGTGGAGTGTGCAACAGTTGCCCTGAGAGGGGGGCCACCTTATTAAAAACAACTACATGCCTGAAGAGGCCCACAATTAGGATAAGGAAGGCATCGCCATACTCAGCAGGGCCCAGTGAGGAGTAAGGGTGTGTCAGCACTTGTTTGTCTGACTAAATGGCACCTAGAGGCCCAGACATCATGTCCACAGCTGGAACTTAGGTCTAACCAGGAAAAAGCAAGAGGGGAACATTCTGCATTTAAGTGTGGTGATATAAAAATTAATTAACTTCTTGTACTTTTGAGTTATGATCTTAAATCTACGTGTCCCCAATTTCTTAGTAGATACCACATTTGAAATGTAATATCCTTCATGTACCTGAAAAACTGTTGACTGCCTTCCAAAAAGTATGACTCGAATAAAAGTGTCATTGTCCATGATACTGAGTAAATATTACATAGAGAATAGATGTTTTAACCATGTCTATGTAGTACCTTGATATGTAATCAACAAAAATATGTACTTATATTCACTAAAAGATGTGCTTCAGAATGTACATAGTCTATTGTACATAGTAACAGTACTATTGTAATAGTCAAAATCTGGAAACTAACCAAATGCTCATCAACAGCAGAATGGGTAAATAAATTGTAGTGCATTTAAACAATGAACTAGTATATACCAATGAGAAGGAACAAACTATACACAACAGCATGGCTCCATTTTACCAACATAAACTGAATGGAAAATTACTGAATCAAAAATGCTGATATATTATCCCGTTAGTATAAAGCATAAAACAGGCAAAACTATCTGTAATTAGAGGTCAGGATATTACTGGGGTTGGGGATAACTAGTTACTCTGAGAGATGAATACGAGGGGTCCTTCTAGGGAGCTAGTAACATTCTTGATGTGATTGAGGATTATATGGATGTATTCAGTTTGTGAAAAATAATGAACTGTACTTATTATATGTACTTTTAAAAAATGTGATGACTTCTGAACACATTCTTCCTTATGTAATTTAGTTAATTATGCAATTTCCAATTTATGATTTGACAAAATCACATAAATAGTCAAGTAGGATAAAAAGTAAGCCTGAAAAATGTGATGATCTGAATTAAAATTTTTTTCTTTATATTATATTGATAGAGATTTTCTTGTACTTGAAAGATGGTAGGTGCTAAAAACATTAGAACAATTTTAGAAACTCTCCTGAATTTGAAAGAAAACTACATTTTGGAATATACAGTAGTTAAGATATTTTCCATGTATAAATGTGGAATGGTCTAGACTTACTTTATGAAAATGAACTTTCTCAAACAACACCATCTTAGAGTCTTCATTCACTGCAGCAGTGAAATTGTAGCATTTTAAATCTGGCTAGATTGTAGATAGAGACTGACATGTTAGATTTAGTATAAATGTAGAATTAATACACAAAACCCCCACACTACACAGTTTTCCCATATGCTACATAAAAATGCTATATAGTTTTTCACTCACAAGCTGCTATGTTAGGGTGCTAGCTGATTTTATGCCTTCAACTTGCTTAATGTTTTCATTTATATACAATAGTGTTTTACATTGTATTGGTCAAACAATATATTGTAAAATAATTTACAGTAAAATCATAATAAATTTATACAAAGTATTGATTTAGCATTAATTTTCAAACTGTGAAAGTCAACGAACCATAAATCAGTAAATAAATTGGTGAAACAAAAGACATAAATGACAAAAAAAATTAGTCACTATGTTGTGTATGTGCTTTTTAGATAGCTACTTGGGGAAAATATATGGAAGGAGTCTTCATAAAATTTAAGACTGGTAACATAAAAGTAACTTAATGCACAAAGAAATAGATTATATCAACAAAACTGTGGGAAGAAAATCACCCAAGAATCTGGTTCATAATCTTGACATATTGGCATCACAATTCAGTTGAATGATATCCTGTAAAGCAAAGTATCTTCACACTCTTGTGCTTCCAAAAATTTCTGGAGGCAGACTGATAGCACAATTTATTTAATTCTTAAAATGTCATATTTCTGTTTGTGTGTATATGTTTGAAAATCTATATTATTTAAAAGGCCACGTTAAAGACATCACCTTGGCAATATAATATGTAGTTCAGTCTCCTTTTTTCTAAGACCACATTTACAAGATCCTCTGTAGCTCAGTTGCAGTATTGTCAACTAAGCACAAGGAAGTCCCGACAAAAGAGTTGCTATATTAGTGAAGATACTATTACTTTGTTCCGGGAAGAAAATTCCTTCATTTTGACACATTTCATTGATAGGTCTTCATTAGGTTCTGTTTTTGTTCAGAAAATTATAAGAGTTTGCAGTCCTATCAGTGTTCTGAAACCCACTTTATTGGACTAGTTTAGGTTTAGGTAGTGTACCCAACATTGACCCCAGAGGTCAGTGGTCTGGGATGTATTAGGCCTGATCATATGCTCTAACTCTAGGACCAGGGATAGCATCCTGGTCAGAGGGAGCAGTGAATCACAAAGGAAACCTGTGGCCAGGTCTGTGGTGACTTGTGTAGGTTGCACACTGCATGACTCCATGGTCACCAGTCACATAGTCTGCATTGTAATTGGCACCCCCTTGGAGTTTTGCATGACCTGTGTAGCTGTGGGCAGTAACTCACTCTGTGATTTGGAAAAGGATTAATAAATGCTAGAGGGACAAATTACAAATTCCCACATTCTGGTTAGGTATATTTGTTTATCTATTTGTTCCTAAAAGGCTTAAGAGAGTAATTATGATCCTCAATCTTATCTCTTACTCTGATCTATTTTTATATCCTATCTCTGCCACAGTGGCTTTCAATTCTTTTTTTTCTTGCTATGATATACAAAGATGATTATTTTCATATAAATTTACACCTAGATTATATGTAATTAGATTATATGTAATCCTGAAGTGTGTTCTTGAATTCTGCTCTTTTTTTTCAGTCACTCAAGATAATACATTTGTGGTCACTTAAGCCCAGAGAGAGTGAGAGTCACGGGCTTGTTTGGAAGCGCAGTGTTTGTGGTGAAAAGTGAGTCCCTCCCTTGCCCCATAGCAAGACAAGTAAAATAGGAGATGCTTAGAGGATTTCTGATCAACACTGTTTTTTTTTTTTTTTTTTTTGAAGGGACAACCTGTAGGAAGAGGTGACTTGCATTTCAATATCTCAGATTCCTCATGTCTGCTTGGGCTGCACACCTTGAACTATCACGTGTGCTTATCTGAGCAAAGTAGAGTGAATGGGAGGAACATGGAGAGGCAGAGACTGAGTTTGGGGGAGCAACTTGCATCCCCCTCTATCAGGACAAGGATGTGAGCATTTCCTAAGGGTTAGGGAGCTGAAGAAGGCAGCAACTGTCCAGGAGACCTTGACTCAAGGTACCACAACAGCAAGAAGATGAGAGAGATGGAGATGGAGGTGGCAGAAGTGAAGCCTGTACCAGATCATGCAAGACTGGACCTTAGTTGTGATGAGGCCCCACCAGACTCGCCAAAGAACCCACATAGTTGCCTCAGGGAGTGGGCAGTTGGACACTTGTTATACAAAGGCTACTTGGGGCAATCATGATGGTAAACTGCCCAAATCTCCACTCAAGAAAAAATTTGGTTTATAGCTGCAGTGAGTGCAGTTAGCTGAGAGCACCCAGCTGCAACTTTAGGATAGGATGGGCCCAGTTGCAGCTTTTGACGTAGGGCCTATGCTTTTACTACATAACCTCTAGTCAGTACTAGAGCATCAGCAGGGGTATTAAGTATTAAGGCCTGGCCACTTCCATGCAATGCAAAACTCCTGGAATGTGCAGTCTTTGTTCCAGAGCTCCCTGTTGGTTAGCCAGGACTTTGTTAGATCTGCATCACCAAAGTCTGAGGTCACCAGTGCCAAATTGTTTCCCCCACCATTCCTTTTATCTTTTTGCAGGTATTATTTCTCTGTATATCTCTTGTATTCCTAACTATCACAGAATCTATCAGTACTTCTTGGAGACTCATACTGTTTCTCTTTTTGAAGTGTGGTCAATAAACTTCTGGAGCTATTATACAATTATGAAAAGTTTTTTAGAAGAACCATTCTACATGAGGAGGTCTTCGTATTACCAAGATCTGTTGGAATTCAATAAAGTCTTGTTCTTATTAGTATTTTATTTATACTGTGGTTGTTGCAAGATAATCCCTTGTTTTTAGGAAATACACAGTGAACTATTGTGGTATAAAGGAACATCTGTAAGTTACTTAAAGGGAAAGGAGGGAGAGAGAGACAGTGCAAGGATAAAGCAAGTGTTGCCAAATATTAACATTTGAAAATGTGGGTAAAAGGTAGAAGGGAGTTCTTTGTACTATTTTTGCAACTTTCCTGTAAGTCTAAATTTATATGAAAATAAACATTGAAGAGAAAAAATATCCAGTGTGATATTTGTTTAAAAATATATATTATATATACTAATGCATGTTATGTTCAAATATGCATTATGAATATAAAATATATATCATAAAAATACATATTACAGCTGGGAAGAAATGTACCACATTATTTCTTAGTAGAAAGATTTTGAATGCTTTTTGGTATATTCTCTCTATAACTGTATATCATTTTGTGCACAACACCTTTGTCTGCATCAAACAATTGTATAAGTAGAATGAATAATAGGGGCCTCCCAAGTGGCGCAGCGGTTAAGCACTGCGCTGTGGAGCTGTTGGCAGCAGCAACGCGAGTTCGACGCCCGGCAGCAGCAACGCGAGTTCGACGCCCGGCCGGGGAGAACCCCACATGGCGCGGTAGACCTCTCCTGCCTTGCCCGCTGCTCCCCTCAGCAGTGCATTTCCGATCTGCCTGTTCTGCTCCCCGCTCTGTCTCTGGTGAACCCTCTCGCCGCCCCACGCCTCTGTCCTGTACCCCAACTTGTATTTATAAATAAAAAATCTTTAAAAAAAAAAAAAGAAAATCTTAAAAAAAAAAAGAATGAATAATAGGAATTCTGAGTTTACCTCATGCACCCCCATAGCTTTATTGGAAAGGCTAGACTTCTTGATTAATAATTTCATATTCATATATGAAAGACCAAGCTAAATAATTTCTACATAATACCATATTAATAAAATTTTGTGAAGGAAATAAAATTTTATGTGAAGGAAGTACTAAATTGATGGGAACTATCAAATTTATGTTTCCTCTAATATCAGGCATTTTATAAATACTCTGTAAAGGCTGCGTAGAATCTGGATTCCACAAATTCTGGTTATAGTCTTCACATCTGTAAATCAACGATCTGATGTTTGCTTGGATGTGTTCTGCTATTTGCCTCATAATAAATTTAAAACTATGCAGGTTTTATATTTTTCCAATAGAATGATAAAAATCTCAACATAGAAGTCATCAGCTCAGCCTCATGCCTCTTGGCAGAACCATAATTAAGTTGTCTTAAACAGGTAATTGTCCATCCCGGTGAGAGTCTATAACATGCTCAGTAGTCTATTCCTGTAATGATCTTTTGTCAGAAATTTCTTTATTATGTCTAATTCAGTTATTTCCTTTCAATTTAATACTGCTTCTGACTTTATGCTATACATAGGAACTCACCCCATTGTAGAAATTAATGCTATAAATGTCCTTCTGCAATTATTTCATTTTACCCAATATCACTCCTGATGAAAAAATTTTCATTTCATATTCGTGATTATTGTTTGCATATGTTAACTGTACTTTCTGCTCCCTTATCAGGTATGATTTGCTTTTAATTGATAGTAGGAATTGACTTTTTTTCATGGTAAAAAAATTATATTTAGAATTAGCCAGCTGGACTCAGTTTAGAAGATACCAATCTTGTTGGCAACATCCAAAGCATCCTAGTCAGGAGCCTGTGGAACACAAAACCTTCTCGCCATCAGGGCTGATCAGGACGTTGACCTTGACCACATCAGTGTCACAGAGCTTCGTCACAGCCTGTTTCATCTGGTGCTTGTTGACCTTGACATCCACCATGAACACAAGTGTGTTGTGTCTTCCGTCTTACTCATGGCGGACTCAATGTCAGAAGGAACTTGATGTCACAGTGGTCAAGCTTGTTTCTCCTGGAAGTCCTCTTCCACGGATATTTGGGTTGCCTGCGGAGCCGCAGTGTTTTTTGCCTCTGAGTAGTGGGTGATGTGCAGATCTTTTTTCTTGTCGCTGTGGATGCCTTTCAGCACTGCTTCCTTGGCCTTCAAAGCTTTGGCTTTGGCTCTGGGAAGTGCAAGGCAGGCCTTAATTTTTTACTTTCAGCGCCATCTTTTGAAAAGGCCAGTAATTGATATTTAATTATGATTAGGATATGGTACTTTTAAAAAATTGTGCTATTTTATTTGGCTTACAAAAAAATGACTTTCATGTACATAGTTATTTGGCAAAGCAAAAAATGATCTTCATGTATTTGTCTGTAATTTATGACTGTACTAGGTTGCAGTAATTTGAGTTCATACAGATGATTTACCTTGAGTTAAATTGAAGAATGCTGAAATATGTGTAGACCAGAGAATATGATCACCCACTGTCTTCTCCATGATTTCTATTAACCTGTCATTTTACTAGTGTTTAATTGTTGTCTGCATGCAACACGTGCTGGCAACAGAAAATAGTGTGAATTATAATTTAGTCACTCTGCTGCTTCTTCCATTCGTAAAATGTTCCTTAAAAAGAGGATAATGCGTTCTCCTTACTCTCACGCTGCACTATTTGTAGTTCCAATTTATTTGAATAGTACATGTAAGCAATGTGGGTTATCTTCAAAGTATCTGAGAGATGAAGAAATATCCACGGTACAAGGAGATAGGTTATGTGCAGTAGGGAATGTCTAGGGATGAGACTAAAAGGACCACATAGGGAAAGGTATTGCATGCCACATAGTTTGGATTTTGTTCTTAAGAAGAATTAATTGAAACATCATGTAGGGAAATTAAAGTAGTTGTATACAGATTTGGTTTTTAGAAAGAGCATTCCATAGATCAGTGGAATTGTATTGATCCAGATGGAAGAATTGCAAAGCCTTGATCTAAGGTAATGATGTAGGAATGAAGGGAAGGAGATAGAATTGATGAAACATGGCATTTGGGGCAAAATTGTTGGACTTTAAGGTGATTATGTTGAGTGAATTAATTAAAAATGAAAGACAGATATTGGATGGTTTCATTCATTTTTGGACTATAAATACTCCCAAAACATATATATGCAAAGAATAGTAGGAATAAAACTTCAGCTTGACAAAAAGAAAATAATGGTTGCCAGAAGGAACAGGGAAGAGGGCGAGGAAATGGGGTAGGGAGGCAGACGGTGTATTGACATGAATGGTTGGGTGGAGGGAAACAAAAAAAGGAAAAAAATATGAAATAGGTAGACTAAAGAGGATTAAGTGGTTGATTAAAGAAGAAAGGAAAAGAGTTAAGATGACTCCCAGTGGAGTGCACTGTTATGCCAGAATCTGTTGCATTACACCTGCTTCCCTAAATTATTCCATTGAGGGTTTCCTCACTGAATCAAACATGATTCTTGGTTGGGAGTAATAGAAATCATATCTAAAATTGGCTGTAACTACATAAGACTTGTTTAAAGCAACTGAAACTGAATAAAATTGGCTGTAACTGCTTCAGACTTGTTTAAAGAAACTGGAACCGAATTCACCATAGATGGCTCTAATCAGATCTCATTTGTTGAAAACAACTGATACAGAAACCAAATGAAACACCCTCAGACGTGTTCCAACTGGCAGAAACCTGTTTTGACTGGTTCCAACCGGTTCCAACCAGTTCAAACCAGCTGAAAATGGTTCTGACCAGTTCAAACTGGCTGAAAACAGCTGAAAATGGTTCTGACTGGCTCAAACCGGATGAGACTGGTTTAGACCTATTCAGATAGTTTCTGAATGGTATAAACTAAAATTGGCTGAAACTGCTTCAGACTTGTTTAGAGCGACTAAAACTGACCACACCATAGATGGCTCTAACCAGATCTCATTTGTTGAAAACAACTGATACAGAAACCAAATGAAACCGTCTCAAATGAGCTCCAACTGGTTAACCGGCTGAAACCGATTCTGACCAGTTTAATTCAGCTGAAACTGGTTCTGACCAGTTCCAACTGGCTGAAACCAGTTCCTACCATTTCACAGTGTCTGATACTTGTTCCGACCGGTTGAAACTGGTTGAAACCGGTACTGACCGGTTCAAGCCAGCTGAAACTGGTTCCAACCGGTTTTGGCTTTTGCGAAATGCAGCCAAATCCACATCTCAATAATAGCAATCAGCACTGGGGACTAACTATGTTGACAGAAAACTGGAGAGATTTGAAAAAAAGGTTAGATACAGAGAAGCCATGAAAGTTCTCATGGTACTGCTCCTGGGAGCAGTCTGTCTCCCATAGTTCCTCTGTCTTTGGTTCACTTATTCAAGATGCAGAATCCTACAGGGTGCACTTTATTGCCGGACTTTAGGTGTGTCTGCTTCCTAGATTTCCTAAAGGGCAGCTGGAAGAAGAATCTGGCCCCCAGCTTTTGGAAAAGGCTTCTGCAGTGAGGGTTTTGTGGGGGGTTGGGGGCTGGTAATGGGCCAGGGATACCCTAACATCAACAAAACACCAAAATTCCCTCTGGGGAATTCCCTCTAAAGGAAGGTTGAGCTGGTGGTAAGAAAAGAGAAAGGAAGGATGCTGGACAGCCGAACAACTAATAAATACCCATGATATTCAACTTCTTCATACTTCTGTGAATCAACAACAAATGAAGAGAGACAATCATAATTTAATTTTCTATTTAACTCAAAACTTTCCTATTTAAGTGAATCCATTTTTCCATAAAACGCTATAATTTTCTTTCACAATACCCTTTATGTGGCACACATTTATCATTTCTTCTAAATTCTCTTGCAAGCAGATATTTGCAGGGTGTTTATAGTACTCATATGCTCTCTCCTTCTTTTTGGCAGAAGCATCATGAAGTATAATGACAACATTGTATAAAAACTACAACTAATATTCTGTCTTCAGACCTTCAAAATATTTCTTAAGAATAATAGGAGCATTTTGTATGTATTAAAACATTTTAGCCACTAAAAAGATGTTAGTAGTCTTTCAAAACCTAGTATCAGTCTTGACAGTCTTATATTTTTTTCCATTTTCCAGTTTTCTGGAGATAAAATTTATATATAACATTGTATCAGTTTGATTTGATACACTTATATATTGATAATTGTTTACTTCAGTAAGATAGTTAATGCTTCCATCACTGCACATAATTACCATTTCTTTTTTTGTGACAAGAACATTTAAGACTACTATTTTAGCAACTTTAAAGTATACAATACAGTATTCTTGATTATAATCACTGTGCTATACATTAGATAACCAGAACTTATTCCTCTTATAACTAGAAGTTTATGCCCTTTGACCAACATCTCACCCATTTCTTCCACCCCCAGTCCCTGACACTCTTCTTCTCTTTGTTTCTATAAGTTTAGCGTTTTTATATTCCACATATAAGTGAGATCACGTAGTATTGTTTCTCTGTTTTGTTTCATACTGTATAATGACCTCAGTGTCCATCCATGTTTTTGCAAATATCAGGATTTCCATCTTTCTCTGGGTGAACAATCTACCATTGTATTTACATACTACATCTTCTTTATTCACCCATTGATGGACATTTAGTTTATTTTTGTCTTGGCCATTGTAAAAAATGCAGCAGTGAGTTAATTTTGAGTTAATATTTGTAAGTGTTACATGATAGGGGTTTAGTTTCATTCTTTTGTTTGTAAATATACCATTTGCCCAAAAACATTTATTACATTTTCCCATTGGATATTTTTTACTTCCTTTTAAAGATTTAGTTGGTTCTGTATCTGAGGGTTTATTTCTGAGTTCTTGATTCTGTTTCATTGGTTGTTGTGTCCACTTTTATGACAATACCATGCTCCATGCTGTTTTGATTACTATAGCCTTGTATATAGTTCAAAACCAGGACATGTGATGCCTTCCAATTTGTTCTTTCTCAAGATTGCTTTGGCTATTTGGGATCTTTTGTGATTCCATACAAATTTTAGAATTGTTTGTTCTATTTCTGTAAAAAAATACTGTTAGAATTTTGATAAGAATTGTCTTTGGATAGTATGGATATTTTAACAATGTTAATTATCCCCACCGATGAACACAGGATATCTTTCTGTTTGTGTCTTAAATTTCTTTCATCAAATTTTTAGTTTTCTGTGTACGGATCTTTCATAACTAAATGGCTAAACTTATTCTTGGTTAAATTTATTATTATTTTATTATTTCCAATGTTGTCATGAATGGAATTATTTTGTTAATTTCTTTTTCAGATATTTAATTCTTAGTGTATAGAAGCACAATTGATTTCTGTATATTATTTTTACATCTTACAACTACTGAATTCATCAATTAGTTCTATTTTTTGGTGGCGTTTTTAGGATTTTATATCTATGAGATTATATAATCTACAGACAGTTTTGCCTCTTCCTTTCTAATTTGGATATCTCGTTTTTCTTTTTATTGCCTTTCTGTGTTGTAGCTTATTGAGCTATTCTGAATTACTTATTGGGTAAATGACAGATCTCCATGTTTTGATCCTTTGGTAGTGTTATGTTTCCTTGTTTTCTCATGTTCCTTGACATCTTGACTTACTGTCTTTGAAATTGAAATAGCAATCACTCCCTTTTGTCTTTACTAATTTCTCTCTCCAGTGCATCTAAAATTGTATATATTTTTACAGATTCATTTTTTTATGCTTACAAGAACTGGGGTGTAGACCAGAGGTGTTGGGGGTGAGAGGATTCACCAGAGAGAGAGAGAGTGGGGAGCAGAACAGGCAAATTGACTGACAAACACTGCTGAGGGGAGCAGCAGGCGAGACAGGAGAGGTCTGCTGCGCCATGTGGGAAGCTCCCTGGCTGGGGATTGAACTCATGCTGCAGAGGCTGTGGATAGCTTCTGAGTGCTGAGATTTAACCCCTTGCACCACAAGAGAGGCTCTAAAATTGTATTTTTATTTCTCCTGTGGTATGCTAGAACATGTTTGCTAGAAACCTGAACTTCCATAAAGTCTCTGTCATCAATGGTTGATTTCTAAGACACTATTTTCTAGGAACTCTTATTGTGGCTGAGAAGAACTGGAACCAGTTTATGGGACACTGAATGACTAACAACTGGGACCAATGTCTGTATACCTACTACCCAACATATGGGCAGGTGAGAGTCTTCCCAGAGCCCTTGACATACAGTCCTGGACATCACAGATGTGAAGCATTTTTTCCTCTGTGTATGGATGCCAAATTTTTGTTGTTGAGGAGGGGGCCACAAACAAGGGACATCTTATTTAGTCATGTTGCTTATGTCACTCCTCCAGCAGTTTTGTGGTTTGACCTGACATTTTTATTGCATTTCAGAAAAAATTCTTAATTCAACCTTTTTTTTTTTAAGATTTATTTTATTTTTGCATACAAGCTAGGGTGCAAGCCAGAGCTGTGGGGTGGTGAGAGGTTTCACCAGAGACAGAGTGGGGAGCAGAACAGGCAGATCAGAAGTACACTGCTGAGGGGAGCAGTGGGTGAGGCAGGAGAGGTCTGCTGCACCATGTGGGAATCTCCCCGGCCGGCCAGGCATCGAACTTGTGCTGCAGCCACCCACAGCTCCACAGCACTGCGCTTAATCCATTGCGCCATCAGGGAGGGCCTTAATTCAACCTCTTAATTTATTTGACAATAAAAATTAGTTATGCCTTCATTAACTGGAAGACTATCAACCATAGTTATTGAAAATGAGTATTGTTTTAAATCAGCTCAATGTCATTACTGTTCTATTACAGTTATAATTTCTGGAAAATGATTCTTAGTACCTGTTTTTTAATGCCTTCCAAATTAGTAACATTACCTGACATGCCAATAATTTATAATAGGTCTTACTGTTGCTCAAAATTAAGAAAGTATTTAGTCACAGCTAGTACATCTAGTTTCATAATTCCAATACTTTAAAAAAATACGTCACAAAGACAGAAAAAAGAATTCTTCCTTCCTCCCTCTTGCCTCCCTCATTCTCTTCCTCCCACTTCCCCTCCCTCCTTCTTTCCTTCACTTTTATTCAAATCTGATAAAATAGTGGAAAATGACATTTTATACCATTTCTAATGAAAGATTATGTGACATGTTGGAGCAAGAATTTTTTTAAGATTTATTTTATTTATTTATGCATACAAGAGCTGGGGTGTAGATCAGAGGTGCAGGGAGTGAGAGGATTCACCAGAGACAGAGTAGGGAGCAGAACAGGCAGAGCTAACGAAATACACTGCTGAGGGGAGCGGCGGGTGAGACAGGAGAGTTCTGCTGCGCCATGTGGGTCAGCTCTCTGGCCAGGGATCAAACTAATGCTGCAGTGGCTGGTGAGAGCTTGATAACGCTGAGACTTTAACCCCTGTGCCACCAGGGAGGACCCCAGAGCAGGAATTTTTAAAATAATTGTTTACTGTACTAATGAAAATTGTAAAGAATGTGAAAATTAGCCCTGTGGCTACTCCTTGAAGATATATGTTTGTGTTTTATGCTTTATTATTGAATTATAACTATTTTGATCAGTTGCTCCATTTTAACTGAAATCTTTTGTATAGATAAGCTTTTTATATTGAAGAGAAAAACTTATAAAGGTGTAAACAAACTGATATTTCTTTTAATCGACTACGTGTAGTAATGTCAGATTATCTACCACAAGCAACATTTATTTCAACGCAGTCGTAAGGTGCCAAATATGTGTCTCCATAAAGTGGATTTAGATTTTAATAGGTAATACATACACGATGTAAATTAAAAGCACACAAGGGTATCCAACAAAAAGGCTTCTCCCCGTCTTTGTCACCTAGTCATCTAATTTCCCCTTCTTGAAAATAAATGTTTTTTTTAAGATTTATTTATTTATGCATATAAGCTGGGGTGCAGGCCAGAGGTGTGGGGTGGTGAGAGGGTTCACCAGAGACAGAGTGGGGAGCAGAACAGGCAGATCAACAGAAATACACTGCTGAGGGGAGCAGTGGGCGAGGCAGGAGAGGTCTGCCACGCCATGTGGGATTTTCCCCAGCCGGGTGTCGAACTTGCGTCGCTGTGCCGACAGCTCCACAGCGTAGCACTTAACCGCTGCACCACCAGGGAGGCCCTTGAAAAGAAATATTTTTTACAAGTTTCATGTGTATTTTTGCAGATATAATCTATGTATACTAACATATTTTTAAAAACTCATTTTCTTGCAAATATGTTATTCTCAATACACAGACTTTCATCTCCCTTTTCTTTTCCACTAAACAGTATACCTAGGAAACATTTCACATTTGTTGTGGCAAATTAAAAATGGTTGCAAAGATGTCATTCTTGCAAAAAGTTCATTTCCCCTCCTCTTGAATTTATGTGACCTTGTGACAGTAGAACTCAGCAAAAGTAACACTGTGCCAGTTCCAGGCCTAAATCTGAAAAGGACTGGCAGCCTCTGTTTCCACTGTATTGGAATACTTGCTCTAGAATGCATGCTCAGAGGGAATGCAGCCATGTGTGTCACACGTCCTAAAACTCTGAGTCACTACACTGTGAGGAAGCCCACATTAGTCTGGTGGAGGGGCTCTGTAGAAGGGATGGTGGAGAGAATCTTGATTCTCGGCCAGTTCTCAGCAGTTCCGTCTGTTTGAACTCAGACGTAAGACACATGAGTAAAAAAGCTTTTAGGCATGCAGCCTACTTGAACCTTCAGATGACTCTCGTACTAGTCACCATCTATTGCAGCCTCATGAATGACTTAAAGAGAGAATTGTCCAACTAAGTAAATCAACTCACAGAACTATCAGAGGTTATAAAAAGTTGTTTTAAGTCACTGAATTTTGGGATGATTTATTACACAGCAATAGAAATGAACATTTGTACGTGTATATCAATTGATTAATCTCTCTCTCTCAATAACTAGGTAGTTTTGGGGGGATATATAACAATTTAAACAGTCTCCAATATTTTGCTTGAAAAAAATTACAAATAATAATGTAGTGAATATCGGTATATATATGTTATTTTGCCTAATGTATGTTTGTAGGAAAAATCCTAAAAGTTCTAAGGATTTGTGCATCTGTGTCTTTCTTAGATATGTGATAGTGGCTCCATAAGATTGTATCTGTTTTCATGCCTTTGAAAATGTATGAGAATGCCCATTTTCTCACATCACACCAATACAGTGTGGAATCAACTTGTTTGCTTGGTTTTTTGGGGGGCCAACTTTTTGAGTGATATATCTTCTAGATATCTCAAGTAGTTGAAATATGCGTATCTTATTTTTATTATTTATTTTTTGTTTTTTTAATATAATATATATTTTTATTGTTATTTATGTCTTTTACATTTTGCATTCCCCTTGGGTAGCCCACCACCAATTCACCCGTGATCCATCTCCATGGTCCCTTGTGTTCTTTTCTATTCCATTTTGTGCCCTTTCCCTTCCCTCCCTCCAGCTCCCTC